>PVIU01021417.1:0-31659 GCA_004026605.1 Ondatra zibethicus
GCTATCTTGTTTGTTTCCAATTTCCATGAGGATCTATATATGTTTTTCTTTGGGTTCACCTTATTATTTGGCTTCTCTAGGCTTGTGTACTATAGGCTTAATGTCCTTTGTTTATGGCTAGAGTCCACTAATGAGCAAGTACATACCATATTCATCTTTTTGGGTCTGGGTTATCTCACTAAGGATAGTGTTTTCTATTTTGCATTTGCATGCAAAATTCAAGATGTCATTGTTTTTTACCGCTGAGTAGTATTCTAATTTGTAAATATTCCACATTTTCTTTATCCATTCTTCCGTTGAGGGGCACCTAGGTTGTTTCTAGGTTCTGGCTATTACAAACAATGCCACTATGAACATAGTTGCACAAATGCTTTTGTAGTATGATTGGGCATCTCTTGGGTATATTCCCAAGAGTGGTATTGCTGGATCCTGAGGTAGGTTGATCCCCAATTTCCTGAGAAACTGCCACACTGATTTCCAAAGTGGCTGGACTAGTTTGCATTCCCACCAGCAATGGATGAGTGTTCCTCTTACTACACATCCTCTCCAGCATAGGCTATCCTTGGTGTTTTTGATTTTAGCCATTCTGACAGGTGTGAGATGGTATCTCAAAGTTGTTTTGATTTGTATTTCCCTGGTCGCTAAGGAAGTTGAACATGTTCTTAAGTATCTTTTGACCATTTGAACTTCTGTTGAGAATTCTCTGTTCAGATCATTACCCCATTTTTTAAAATTGGGTTATTTAGTGCTGTATTTTTTAGAATCTGAACCCTTCTCAAAGAGTCAGTAACTGAAGGAAAGAGCAGAAAGCCCAGTGGAGAAACCTCTTCCTCTTCATGTGAGGAAACTAATAGAGAAATCTTGTAATGAGCCCCAGCCCACACATCCTGCCTCTTGTGTTCACTGCAGGGCTTCAGCTCCAGACCTGGTCCGACTGCTGAAGCTTGAGTCATGTCACTTCATTCTGCCACGGTGGTGGCCCTCGGTGAGTCCTGGGACAAATGAAGGGATGGGGTAGGTGATTTGGGGAATGGAGTCTTTTCCCACTCAAGCCTGAAACCAACCAAGCAGATTCTGGAGACCCCTGGGAGGAGAGTCTCTCCACCCCAACCTCTACTTGGGGTTTTCACTGCAGATTTATTGCTAGAAACAGAGATGGGGCATGCGCTCCAGTTCAGATTTAAAAGGAGTGAGAAAGAGCCTGTTTGGAAGGGAAGATGACCTGAGGACATTTTTGCCCCAGTGTTGGGGGTTGAGCTCAGAGCCTAATACGTTAGGTAAGCATGATACCACAGAGTTGTATCTCCTAAATCCAAATACTTTTTATTTTTTAAGATCACAGATGTTACATGCTATTTAGTACCCTTATTCAGAAATTCTTTTATTCTTAAGAAACTTTTATTAGTTCTTTGAGAGTTCCTTACTTGACTCATACTGAACTCTTCCAAGATTGACCCCTCCTCCCTACCCACTTAACTTTGTGTCCCTCTTTTTTTTTTTAAACAAACAAACAAAAAACCTTTACTACCAATTTGTGCTGCCCGAATATTCTTGAATGCATGGTCTAGCACTGGAGCATGGCTGACTTAATAGGGACTGCACTTCTTCATTTTATTTTGTTTTTTTAAAGAGACACTGTCTTACTGTGTAGCTCTGGCTGTTCTAGAACTCACTATGGAGACCAGCCTGGATCAGGAACTCACAGAGATTCACTGCCTCTGCCTTTCAAATGCTAAAGTTGTATTTCACTAAGCCTGATTCCAGGGGCTACACTCTCTCCCTCTTCCAGCAGCCAGCAATTCCCATTAGCTCCAAGGCTAAACCAGGGAGAATTTGCCTAAATTTGCTTTCAGTTCTGGGATTTTGTCTGGCTCGGTTTTACACAGGTCTTATGCATGCTATGAGTTAATATGTGCAGCTGTCCTCTGTGTTCAGGACACCCTGTAGTCCCTGAAGTCATCTACTGCTTCTGGCTTTTATGCCTTTTCTACCACCTCCTCCTAAACGACCTCTGAGTCTTGGGAGGAGGAGACGCATGGTGTGTATGTTCCCTTTAAGGCTGAGCATTCTGCAAACTTAGTCTCTACTCCTTAGTCAGTTATTTGTCTCCATGTTAATCTCCATCAATTGCAAATAAAAGCTTCTCAGATGAGGGGTGCAGGATGTATTGATCCATGGGCATAGTGAGGAATATATTTTTGCTATTACATATATTTAAAATACCTTTTTGAGAATTTCATAGGTGCATGCAATATGTTTTGATCATATTCATCCCCATTCTTGCTTATAATACCATGTCAATTCCCTCTCCCCCTCTACTTTGTGTCTCCTTTTTACAAACAATAATCCAGTGAATATAGTTTGTGCTGCTCATATACTCAAGGGTATGGGGCTATCTGCTGGACCCTGGTCACACCCTTAGAGAAAATTGACTCTTCCTTCCCCAGAAGCCACCAACTTTCAATAGTTCCTCAGCTAAGAGTGGGGACCTTGAACCTTTCTCCCATACATTCCAGCCCTCATTTTACTTTTTCACATTTTTTTCATTTTATTTATGGGCCTCTCATACAGTACATCCTGACAGAAGTTTCGTCCCTCCATCACTCCCAGTTCCCCCACCTACCCCGTCTTCCCCAGATCCACTGCTCCTCCAGTATCCCTTCAGAAAAGAGCAATTCTCCCAGGGATATCAACCGAATATGGTATGACAAGATGCAATAAGACTAGGAGCAAGCCCTCATATCAAGGCTTGACAAGACAATCTAGTAGGAGTAAAGAGTCCTAAGGGCAGGCAAAGGAGTCAGAGGTACACCAGCTCCTACTGTTAGGAGCTTCACAAAACCCCAAGATAAACAACCGTAATGTATATACAGAGGGCCTAGGCAGACCCATGCAGGTTCTGAGACTCCTGCTTCAGTCTCTGTGAGGCCCTATGAGCCCTGTTTAGTTGATTCTGTGGGCCATTTTCTCTTGGTGTCCTCAATCCTTCAGGCTCCTGCAATCCTTCTCCTCAGGGGTTCTCTGAGCTCCACCTAGTGTTTGACTGTGGGTCTCTGTATTTGCTCCTGTCATCTGCCAGAGGAAGTCTTTCTGATAACAACTGGGCTAGGCTCTGAACTAAGCCCATTTTACTTTTGGTTTTGAGACACAGTCTCACTAAGATTTTCAGGCTGACTTTGAACTCACTTTGTAGCCCAAGAAATACTTGAATATGTGACTCAATTGAGTAGCTGGGATGTCAAGTCTCTTTCTCTACCTTGGGGATATTTAAGAGTTCTTTCACAAGAAGGAAGACTATACTCTGACATTAATGTTGTAGGAGGCTGCTTGTTCATTTCCTGGCTGCTCAGACTCTTGAAATAACCACATAGAAACTGTATTAATTAAATCACTGCTTGGTCAATCACTACAGCATATTCCTAGCAAGCTCTTATATATTAAACTAACCCATTTCTATTATTTTATATTTTACCATGAGGCTCATGGCCTACTAGTAAGGTTCCAGCTCGCAGCTCGTGTCTTTCCCCTCTGGCGGCTACATGGTATCTTCTGTCTCTCCCTTCTTTCTCCCAGAATTAAGTTTAGTTTTCCCTGCCCACCTCTATTCTGCCCTGTACAAGCCCAAAATAGTTTCTTTATTAACTAATGGTATTCACACCACACAGAGGGGAATTCCACATCACCTATCCTTTTTTGTTTAAATGAAATGAAAGGTTTTCATTTTAACATAGTAAAATTACATGTACAAAACAGGTATCAAGCAAAAATTACAGTTATAAGATTTATATCTATTTTATCTTTTATAATAACCAAGGAAAGCTATAATTATAACTATCTTTTCTTCAACTCCATCAAAGGCAACAGAAGGATAACAGAAAGTGCATTGTAAGCAACTTCCAAAACTCTAGAATTGACAGAGACATCTTGCTGCCTGGACAGTCACCCAAAGTTCTTCTGTATTATTGGGGCATCCAATCTTCAGCCTACAGGCCCATAGTATCCAGCAGACTTTTCCATGAAGCAGGAAATTTCAAAGACAGTTCTGCCTATATTGGCAGTTTGTTAGTCACTTTCTTTTGTGTTCTGCAGAATGTCTTTCAGACTCTTTTATGAAGCAGGAACCCTGAAAGACAATCTCACATTTATACAAGTTCAGCAGTCATTTCTCTGTGAGTCCTGAATGCCCAGTTAATACAGCACAACATCAATCAGTCCAGGCAAGAGCAATTTCTTGCCCAAATGGCTAACCAACTCCATAAGGAGCTTCTTTGATGCCCATCAGCCTCTTGAAGTAATTGGTGCTGCCAGGAGCAGATGTGTCTCATTGTCATGAAAAGTCTAAGTTATTAAAACATTTTAGATGCCATATTCTGTAGCTCTTTGAAGTGGTTGAAAAATGCCTGTCTATCTGAAATATATCTCTATACATCTAGTAAACCTAGTTAACATGTTTATAAACTTGATTATTATAGATGACTCTCTATTAACCTTTATTTCTTAATTATACATTACATTTTAAAATGAGCTGTACAAACACAATACCTTAATCAAGGGCAGAAATATAGATATAACAAAATAGACCTTAAATTTTTATCAATAGTTCAAGATCCATACCAAAGCAAATTATTCATATCTATAGCATATCCCCCTTTAAATGTAAACAAACATTTATAAACAATATTTGGAAATTTGGGCATAGATCTCTCCAAACTGATTCCTGCTTTTTTTGGGAAAAGTATTTTGGGGGAGTTTATGGCAACCTTTCAGGGGGTCTTGGCCCATCAAACAACATTAGTCTGGAATTGATCCACAGGTTCTCATCTTCTGTGGAAACAAAAGCAGAACCTCTTTTCCAAAGCAACAAATCTTTAGACCCAAATTCCGAAGTCAGGATACCTTTAAAATATGTTTCTCTTGGCTTAGCTTAGCAGTCCATACAATGAAATGTCTCTCTGTATGTAGCTGCTTCACAGCCAAAAAATTTAAAGAAAACACAATAATATACATAATCCAGACTTTCTGTGTGTATTCCATCTCTACATGGCTCATTTTTCTTATTCTATTACTTTTTCTACAAGTTTAATCTGTCTCTTTAAAGACTTTGTTTTATTTTTTTAAAAAATTTACTTTTTAAAATAACTCTATATTCTTTTTCTTCTCTCTCCCAAGCCTAAGTACATTTTTTTTATAACACAGTGTGACCCATTTTGAGGTCTTTTTCATCTGAATCTGTCTTTATTGTGTATTTGTAATTATTTTCTGACCAGAACTGCTTCTTGAAATGCTAAGTGGGTGTGGCTAGGGCCTGCCTGCTTTCTCTGCCCAGTCTGACATGGTGGAGACATATTTGCTGCTTCTGAGAGCCATGCTCACAGCCCCATTTTTAGGCACACAGCAGATCTATGTTACCATTAAGCAAGTTGTAGCACTCTGCTCACAGACCCAATTGAAATGCTTCATAGCTGGACCTCCTGAAAGAGTCAGAGCCATTTGTGCTGGTGAACCAGGGAACCACTGATTTGAAACTGAACTTTTTTTTTTTTTTTTTTTTTTTTTTGCTAATGCTGAATCAGGAAGACCTCTCTTAAAGGAATCATGCCTCTGTTTGCTTTTAGCAAACAGAACAAGAAGTTGCATGAAACTCTGGGTTTTTTTTGTGTGTGTGTCTAGGATTCCTTTCTAAGCTTTCCCAGGTTTGACTATATGTATATAGTCAACCATGTTGGCATGCCAATTTGTTGTAGAAGGCTGCTTGTTTGTTTCCCGGCCACCCAGCCTCCTGAAATAACCACACGGAAACTGTGTTAATTAAATCACTGCTTGGTCATTTATTATAGCACATTCCTAGCAAGCTCTTAGATATTAAATTAAACTATCTCTATTATTTTATATTTTACATGAGGTTTGTGGCCTACCGGCAAGGTTCCAGTTGGCAGCTCATGCCTTTCCCCTCTGGTGGCTCCATGGCATCTTCTGACTCCACCTTCCTTCTCCCAGCATTCAGTTTAGTTTTCTCTGCCTACCTCTACTCTGCCCTGTGCAGTCCCAAAACAGTTTCTTTATTAACCAATAGTATTCACAGCATACAGAGGGTAATCCCACATCCCATTAATATGGAAGAGGATGACTGGGTAATCATGAGAGGCTGGATGTCCCCACCAATATCTAGTCTTTCCTAGATTCTGATTGCTAAATGAGCCATGTTGTGAGGATCTTTCTTAATGGGTTTTCTCTTTTAGTGCTGTGCCTGGGATGGACAATTAATACTCAGCAAGGTGAGTCATGCCTTCAGTTCGGCTTTGGAGAGGATCATGTGCACCTGGGAGACCTGGAGGGAGATCCTTGAATATCCCCTGTAATCATAAACACTCCCAAATATGAAGAGTTCACCTCTTCCTTTTGCCACCTGTCTTCTTTTGTTTTCTTGGTTAAAAGTGCTTTTAATCGAAAAATAACAACAGTATATTGTTATGGGATGCAACGTGTTCTTTTGATGTGTGTTTATATTATACTATGACTAAGTTAGGCTAAGTTTCAAGTCCATCACCTTTGACACTCATCATTTTTTTATTGTGAGAAAGTTATATATCTACAATTATAGTGATTTTAAAAGAAACTGTCATGTATGGTAGATCTTGAGAAATTCATTTCTTCTGTCTA
This sequence comes from Ondatra zibethicus, assembly GCA_004026605.1. Taxonomy (NCBI): domain Eukaryota; kingdom Metazoa; phylum Chordata; class Mammalia; order Rodentia; family Cricetidae; genus Ondatra; species Ondatra zibethicus. The sequence goes on from PVIU01021417.1 coordinate 6,661, forward strand.
AATGGAATTTCATATCTTTGATGAGCATCTTCTCTGTCTCCATCGACCCTATCCCTAGCCTAAGGTAACCAGCCATTCTTCTTTCATACTGTTTATCTCTGAGGTGAATGCATTTGTATTCCATATATAAGTGAGAGTCTTTGGTATTTGTCATTCTGTGATTGGCTTCTTTCATTTTACGCCACCAGATTCATTCTAGTTTCCATCAACAGCAGCATTTCCTTTCTGAAGGATGACCACTATTCCAATATGTTTGGCACCACATTTTTTTTTTATCTATTCATCTAATGACTGACAATAGCATGGATTCTATTTCTTCTCTGCTTGGAATCATGCTGTGAAGAATGTGGGGATGAGCTATCTCTATGACAAGCTGTCTGCAAAGACAATTTCATTCAGCATGACAAAGCCTACAGCTGAGATACTTCTCCCCATAACCCTGATCTCTCTTAGGATCCCCTTGGTAAGGCATTGACAGTACTCAAAGGCAGAACATGAGAATTCATACTTGATCTTACCTCTTTATCTTCCTATATATAATGTGTCACCAGGTCCTGTTGGTTCCTTCCACTAAATTTGTAAGTCTGTTAGTTAATTTAATTAGTTTGTTTGTTTCAAGACAGATTCTCACTATGTGTCCATGACTGGCCTGGAAATTATTCTGTAGACCAGGCTGGCATAGAGCACACAGAGATATGCCTGTTTCTGCTTTCCAAGTGTTGATATTAAATGCATGCAACACCATACCCAGCCTCAAGTCTTTCTTCCTTTCTGCACAAATGTCTGCTAACTTCTTTGAGAAGGTTGAGAGCCATATTTACTAGTCAGAGGCTAGAATACTGGATGAGCAAGTCAGGCTGTGTCTGTGGGTGGCACGTAGCTTGGGCTCCATAGTTTATTTTGACACAGAATCAGACCACAGTGTTTTTCAGAGTTGGTGACTCTTACTTACCCCAGTTACATCCTGATCCCCCTTTCCTAACAGGCTCACTTATCTCTAGGTTCTTCAACATTCTTCCATTTTCATTAAACACCCACTAACTCCAGGCTGTCTTACAGGATAAATTTTAATTTAATTTTTAAAATGACAAAAATTTCATGTGTTTACCATATCTGACTTTGTATTTTGAAATAAATTGGTATTGGAGAATGACCAGATCAAGCCAATTAGCATGAGATTTTTCCCACACATATATTTCCCTTTTCAAACAGCACTTAAATTCAGTTTCAGTGACTCCGATGGACATGAAGCTATGTATTAACTATCCTTGGCATATCCCACTTGAACTACTTGAACTTTTGAACTATTCCTGAAGCACAGGGTCTGTGTCCTCTGAGTGCAATTTACACAGTTTGGTCAGTGTTTGATTCTCCATGTTCCTGTCTGCTAGGTGCAGGGAGTTTACTTCTGTCTCTCGGGTTTCAGTGCAAGTATCTCTTCTGTGTCACCTCAGGGAGTACACCTCTGATCTCACCTGTCTCTTGAGATTCCTATGCTCACCCCTTACATTCATCATCTGCCACCTTCTCAGACAATTATTCTCTCAAATCATAATTTGCCTTCAAATGGAAGAGATTGTGTTTCTTGTATGTGTGGAACCATAGAAACATGGAAGAAATCCCTAGAAGATGAATAAGATATTAAAAATATATGAAGAATAAGTGAAGAAAGGAGATAGGATTAGGAACTGTTTGTCTAAGGGCACAAAATTTCATTACACATAGATAAGGGCAGGAAGTCAATTATGCAGCATGGCTAGCAACTGTGCATTCATAAATTTGTCACAAAAAGGAAAGTTTGTGAGTTTATCCATATTGATTAATTTGATCCAGTTGTTCCACAAGATACAAGACATCATCTTGAACATGGTAAGTGTGAGCATTTTAAATTTGTCTCTTGACATAAGTATAATTATCTGTGATTTTATGGGGATGCCCTTACATTCAGACAGTTTGAAGCAGGTGAGATTTTAATGCCCCAATAACACCCTGAAAAGAAAGTGGAGATAAAGGCAGAAAAAGCACAGGTCCCTGGAATAAGGCAGTTCCCAGGGAGGCAGTGGGCTCTGTAGCAGGCAAGTCCAGGCTGTGATGTTCTGAGATTTCTTTGGATGAATCATTGCTAGACCCATCACATGCTCAGACTTAGGTTCCTTAATGTCATGTGGTGGGCATTCATATTCATGTAGAAAGTGGGGATGTTATAAAGCTTCACTTTAATCATGGAGAACTCTAAATTTGGTAAGAGTTCAAAATGGTGTGTCTCAATTGGTTTTGTGTTATGACAATGTCCTCACCGTGTGCAGTGAGATTCCTTCTCTCTCCTAGAATCTCTGCAGAGTCCTTCCATTTTGGCTGATCCAGGCCTTGTGATTCCTCAAGGACAGTCTGTAAATTTTGTGTGCACAAGCCCCGGTGAATATGATATATTCCGCCTGGAGAAGCGAGACATAGAAATAATGAATAAGAAGAATGATTCGACTTCTGAAAAACAGGTTATATTCCATCTTGGTCCAGTAAATGAAGACACTGCTGGATATTATCAGTGTCTCTATCAAAAAGGGTCTATGTGGTCCCTACGCAGTAAGACTCTGGAGCTGAGAGTGACCAGTGAAGATGTCACCCACACTTCTGACCCAGTCCCAGGAGTGACCTCAGGTTTGTTTCTAGGTTCTGGACTCTAACCCTAGTTTCTCTCCCTTGCCTCAACTTCCCCTGCTGTCTCATAATCCTAATGCTCCCTTTTCCCCCTCCTTCAGCACAGATCTCGTCTACCCTTAAACCCCAGATTTCAGGAGCTTTAGTCTTACCACACACCATGAGTGACTGGATACAATCTTACTGGTAGACCACTGAGTTGTTCCTGATTACTGGGTACTGACTGAGCCCCACCAATGGTGGGGGTAGACTTCTCTCAAGGTGATGCATATTTTTTTCACTGGGCATGGTGATTTATCCTGGTTTTCCACTGAGTTCAAGCTTGTTTTGACTGCAGGAATATATTTCCTCTGGAGTGGTACCATCTCACTAGGCAGGTAATGTGGTCCAGAGAGGGCTGGTGGACAGGCCTGGATTATTCTTTTGTGGGTTCTTTCATATGGAATAGCCTGTGTGAGGTCAGGACCCAAAATGTCTGGAGTCAGGGTACAGAAAAAAGTTCTAGTCCATGTCCATGTCTTCCCACATCTTACTAGGAGCTGCTCAGTGCTTATTTATTCTGTGAGGTCAAGCAGAGTGAGTGAGTGAGGAACAGAAGGAAGGACCAATATCCAACAGGATGATTTAGGAGGGGCTCTGCCATGTTTTCTCTGTTCTGTCATTTCAGGTCTTTCTCATGGTCTGTGGCTGAGTGATGGAGCCAGTCACCCCTTTTGTATCAATACTTAGGATGGAGAAGGGGCCTCCATAGCTCTCCTCATCTGCTCCCAATCCTTCACCCTGCCTTATTGCTGGTGTTGTAGTTTATTACAGATTATATGCTGGGTTGATGTTTTGATTTTGGAGCCAGCCATCAAGGTGTCATTAATAATATTTTTTCCTTCCTTCCTTCCTTCCTTCCTTCCTTCCTTCCTTCCTTCCTTCCTTCCTTCCTTCCTTCCTTCCTTCCTTCCTTTGTTTTTTGTAGTTTAATTTTGAGATAGGATCTCTCTATATAACCCTGGATGTCCTGAAACTTGTTACATAAACCAGGCTGGCCTTGAACTCAAAGAGCTCTTCCCGCCTTTGCCTCCTGAGTTCTGGGATTAAAGGCTTACCCCCACCATGCCCAGCGAACCTACTATTTTAAATATGGTCAAGGATACCAAGATCTGAAGACTCCAGGTGAGAAGCAGTTCCAGCAGCGATGCCCCAGACCTCAGTGTTAAACGAGTCTATGCTGCCCTCTTGTGGTTTGAGACTCATTACATTTTTTAAATTTCTTTTTTTTTTGAAATCTGCAATTTATTTTTTTTCATTCAAAAATTTACACTTCCTCCCCTTCTCCCAGTCCCCTCCCGCTCCCCCACTAACCCTCCTCCCTCTCCCTGCATCCTTAAGAGAGGGCAGGGTACCCTGTCCTGTGGGAAGTCCAAGGCCCTCCCCCCTCCATCCCGGCCTGGGAAGGTGTGCATCCAAATAGACTAGGGTCCCAAAAAGCCAATACATGCAGACGAGAGAGGTCCCAGTGCCATTATCGATGGCTTCTCAGACTGCCCCCATTGGCAGCCACATTCAGAGTCCGGTTTGATCACATGCTCGTTCAGTCCCCGTCCAGCTGGATTTGGTGAGATTAGATCAGGCACACTGTCTCAGTAGGTGGACCAATCCCTCGCGGTCCTGACTTCCTTGCTGATTTTCTCCCTCCTTCTGCTCTTCAACTGGACCTTGGGAGCTCAGTCCATTGCTCTGATGTCGGTGTGGGTCTCTGTCTCTATCTCCATCCATCGGACGAAATTTCTATGGTGATATTCAAGTTATTCACTAATGTGACTATGGGACAAGGCTAGTTCAGGCACCCTCTCCTCTGCTGCCCAAGTACCTAGCTGGGATCATCCCTGTGGACACCTGGTATCCCCTCTAGGGCCAAGTCTCTTACCAATCCTAAAATGACTCCCTTAATGTAGATATTCCCTGCTCCAATATCCACCCTTCCTCCATCTCTACCCTCCCACTCTTCCAAACTAAATTTCTTTTTTAATTTAATTTAATTTTTAGAACAAAAACAATCTTTTTTACATGTTACATACCAATCCCAGTTCCCACTCCCTTCCCTCCTCCCATTCTCTCCACCTTTCCCCCACCCCACCCCCATCCACTTCTCAGAGAGTATGAGGCACATTGCTTTGAGTAAGGACCAAGGCCCTCCCTGCTATACCTGGACTGAGTAAGGTATCCATTCAAAGAAAATGGGTTCCAAAAAGTCAGTATAAGCAGTAGGAATAAATTCTTGTCCCACAGCAAATGACCTTGGAGTTTGCCCCAGCCATACAACTGTAATCCACATTTAGAGGGCCTAGTTTGGTCCTAGTTAGAAGGATTCATTCTTCCCTGTCTAGGCGGAGTTGGTGAGCTCCCATTAGCTCTAGTAAGATGTCTCAGTGGGTGTCCCCATCATGGTCTTGACCTTTTTGCTCATATTCTCACTCCTCCCACTCTTGGACTGGACTTTGGGAGCTCAGCCCAGTGCTCCAGTGTGGGTCTCTGCCTCTGCTTTTATCTCATCAGTTATGGTAATATTTAAGATAGTCATCAATCTGACTACAGGGCAAGGCTAGTTCGAGCATCTTCTCCACTATTGCTTAGGGTCTTAACTGGGGTCATCCTTGTGATGATTCCTGGGAATTTCTATAGTGCCAGCTTTCTTGCTAGCCCCATAATGGGTCCCTCAATTGAGATATCTCTTTCCTTGCTGTCTCTGTTCTTCCCCGATCTTGACTATACCATTTCCTCAAGTTCTCCTCCCCTCCTCCTCTTCTCCTCTCCTTTTTGGCGTTTCATGATCTAAGTTGATGAAGAAGACTGACCAGGAGCCAGATCTCATTACAGATGGTTGTGAACCACCATGTGGTTGCTGGGAATTGAACTAAGGACCTTTGGAAGAGCAGACAATGCTATTAACCTCAGCTCCCATTACTCTGTGCAATCCTGCAGATGAGGTCTCTCCTGCCAGCGCAGGCTCCATGACAGCTAAACGGACTTTTTCACTGTCTGTGCCTGACAAAGATAGAAGGTTCCCTGCGAGGAAAGTGCCACGGGAAGGGTGTGGTTTGTGAAAGGCAGTCAGTCTGAGCTGCTGTGGGATGTGAAATGAGCTTTTTTCACTCCTTGTGTCTCAAGCTGTCAGATTGTGCCTCTCCCTGAGTGCCATGGCCACAACCGTGTAGGGAGGAGAGGTGGTCCTGAGTCATCGTGGTCTCTCTGATGCAGGCTGTGCTACTGTGAGGCCAAGCTCTGAGTTCAGGCATCTGGGATGGTGGACAGGGACATAGAGAGTGGGAATATAGAGTAGCAAGGTGATTTTTCTGGCGGAGTCCTTTTCTGTGCTGTTGTGGTGATGTCATGATGAGTTTCCCAGATGAACATACTGGATCACCATCCTGTTTCTGACTTTTTAAACAAATATTCTCTTGTTTTAAACACACCAGTTTGAAACTGAGTCAAAGTAAACACTCACAGCAGGGGAAGAGAAATGGCCCTGCTGTTTTGGGCATAGTGGAGAGATAATTATTAGAATGAATGACAGAAATACATTAAAATTTCAGATCTAAAACTAAATTTATATTGAATTATGTAATTTTCTTATAATTAAAATGTAACAATATAATGTATCTTTACACATGAATATAATGCAAGTTATTCAATTTTAAATAGTATCGCATGCTATTTCATATTCGTAATTTATAGCTTAACAGAAATCATTTGTTACTATAACACAATATATGTACACATCATTTATTAGGACAGCAATGTATAATTTATGTTTGGAAGATAATATACATGCTATTTATATATTAATTTATGTGATAGAAAGTAATATTTTATTTCAAATTTGCTTTCTGGCTTTTTTGTATAGGAATGCATGTTGTGTACTGCATATTTTCATGTGTTGACACTCAGGTGGGTGCAGGCTCAAATACATGCTTCTATGTGTGTGTAGGTCCATGTCTGATGCTGAATGTCTTACTGGAGTGTTCTCCACCTTCCACATTGAGGTGTGATCTCTGAATGATCCCCAAGGTTCACTGTTTCAGCTAGTCTGGCTAGCCAGATTGCTCAGCAGATTCCCTTTCTCTGTCTCCTGTGTGCTGGGATTACATTCTGCCTATCATGTCCACTTGACTTTTGCTGTAGGTTCTGGGAATCCAAACACTGGTCCTCACTCTTGCACACCAAATGCTTTACTCATCGATCCATAGCTACAGCACCTTAGCTGTGCTTATTTACATTACATATGAATATACAGCCAACTGTCGCTTAAGAATGGTTCTTTGTTCTGGGATATATGTCCTTAGGCCACGTGGTCGTGTGACACCTGTGTTCTGAGAGATGCACCAATGGTAGCCCATTGTGTCATAAGTGTGAACAAGAAGTTATTTAAGCCAGCTTAGAAGGCAGAGTCCCCTGCATACCTGACCCTATGGTGCATAGAGCAAGCAACTTCTAGACTGCAGTCCTGCACAAATGCTATTCTGAATGCTGTAGGCAACCAAAACTTTAGGGCAGGCACAATGCTGCAAGGGCACAGAAAGGTTTCAGCTCAGTTACGATCTCACCAAAGGTCCATGGTTAATTGTAACATGGCACATGTGACTCTGTTTGCATATGGAATATATAACTATAAATATATCATGGGCGTGCACACAATGTGTATAATTAAGTTGCAATAAGATACATGGCAAGGACAGAATAGCAGGTAGGGTCCTGAGTTGGACATGGGCAAGGTGTTAAGGGAAGAGCCTCTAAAGGGATATTATCTGATTTCTTTAAAGGACATTGAAGATTCTGCCTGAGGAGCAAGGAAGGGAAATGGGTACCATCTAAGAAGAGGGGACAGGTGGACTCCACCTTGGGTGGTTGCCTGTGAGGTGGCACAGTGAGTGAATGAATGGAGAAAGGTGAATGTTATAGGAGAAGAAAGGATGGACACTGAATGCTGCAAGGGCAGCGTTGTCTGCAGGGAACCAGGCAACAAGACAACATTGGGACTGAGTTCCTTCCTATCAGTGGCTACCCTGAGGAACATATAGAGATGGGGATTCTTGACCTCAGTGGGAGCCCAAGTGGGACTGTGCTGAGGGAGCCCTGCCTCCTTTCTTGTTGGTTGTCAGCCTCAGCAAAGCTCTGCATGGTGTGGTGGACAATGTTCTCCTACATGACTTCAACCACGAAGTGCGAGCTCTTATCTGTGGGAACCAGAGTGGATGTTATTAGCTACATATGGCTGCTGAATCATTAAATGACTCTACCAGTGGCTAGTGCGTTCCAGAGCACAAGGAAGGTCAATATTCTTGATGTGTAACATGAGGATAATGATTAAATGTTTCCAGACTACTGTTCATGTGAAATTTTACATATTGACACATTCATGAACACCACCCAGTATGTGTGTGCTATGCAGTGGACATTCAATAAATGCATGTTGTTGTTAACCTGGTTACCATCTTTCCTAGATGCATCTTGGCTGAAGACAGACTACATTTATATTCTCATTGGGGTTGCTGCGGTCTTCCTCCTCTGTCTTCTCCTCTTCCTTCTCTTCTGCTTCCATAGCCACCGTCAGAAAAAGCAGGGTAGGTATCTATTATAACACTTGGCTTTGATGGGCTGGTGGGAGAACTGCAAATAAGACCTCCCTCCTAAACGTGGACTACTAACTATTCTTAGGGCTCCCAAACAGCAAGAGCCAGGAGCACAGGCCGCAAAAGAGGTGAGATCCCAGGAATGACTCCCATACCCTTGCCCAGTCCTTTGCCTCCAACCAGTCTCCAATATTCATGTATCCATTCCCCTCAGACTCAGCCTCGTTACCAATGGCCTGGAGAGCACACCAGGTAAGAAATGCGAGGAGAAAGGAAGGGGTTACCTAGTCCACTGGGAAGCAACGGGGAAGGAAAACATCCAGGAACATGGTAGAGGGTTCTAGATGGGATGAGATATAATGTGGTCATATTGTCTTCTAGTGTCCACCAAAGAGAACTTATCCTGTGTCTTCTTTTCTATAGACATAATCACAGATGACTTGCTTCCTGAGGACAAGAGAACAGAAACCTGGGTAGGTTTTTGCATTCATCATCTAGTGCTAACTAACAGAATGCTCCTAAATTAGCAGCTTAGTAACAAGGCTTCAGACTCTTGGGTAATGAACCTTGAAGCAAAAGAATTCAGAAATATTATGCTACCACCTCAGGCCTTGACCCGATTGACATATTCTAATGGCTGCAGACAGGAGAGCTCTCCACAGCAGCTGTCTTTCCCCAGAAAGAGCATCCAAGATAAGAAACATTACTTTGGCCATGTCTATGTGTAATGTAATCCCACCTGAACAGCACTGGGAGGGAACCACAGGATACCATGACTATAACTCATAGAGCCATTGCAGGTAACTTTCTACCCCTCAGCACCTCCACCCCAATAGCCACCCAAACTCTCCTGGGCCTCTCTCTCTTAGATCCCTGATGAAGGAGGCCTCCAGGAGGTGACATATGCCCAGCTGGACCATCATGCCCTCACGCAGAGGACCGTTGGAGATGTGAGCCCACGGAGCACAGAAACCATGACTGAGTCCACATATGCAGCCATCATCAGACGCTGAGCATGGGCACACCTGGAGACACACATAGTCACTATTGGAAAAACCCAAAGCGGCCATTCAAGGGCTCCTTTTGGAATCAACCTGGTGTGGAAGGCTAGACAACCAGTTCTGCTTGAGGCAGAAACTGGACCCTGGAAGCCCCTGTTCCCCATCTAGGAGCTGTATTGTGTAGGTGGTAGTATCAGTCCTTGGAAAGACCGTGTTGCAGTAAGCTTCAAAGCCCCTTTACAATCACCTAGTTGTTTTCAGAGACGCAGTTAGAGCCCCTTACCTGTTTCTGCAGACCCTTCCATAGCCCAGAATATTTAATGAACAGCATGTTAACTGTCCAGCTCCTGATACACCCCTATTTTGCAATGAGCCCAGTAAACCCTAAAAGCTTCCTTGGATTCCCTGCTGGCTCTGGCTGGGTTGTACTCATGCAGCTGAAAGCTAAGATGCTTCTCTGCATCATGCTTCATGGGATGCATCATGGGAAGTTTTGAAGATGGAACATCAAGGGCACATCATGGGTATTTCTGAAGATGGAACATGTACAATCTGTGCGGGTCTCAAACACACAGCCTGTGAGAACCAAAATTCTGCCTTTATAGGTTTCAGAAATGAGGGGAGAAATGTGGGTTACAACGGGTGCTTATGATTTCTTTTTTGATTAAAATATATGTATAGTTGACTAAGACTGTGCATACTCAAGTGTGTACTATCGGGGCTTGGTGTACTGTTGTGTGTGCAGCCATTAGCACAAATAGTCAGCACAGCTGCTACCTCCCACTGGATGGCCTGACATAGTCAATGATGACTGAACTTTGGGTCACTGTTTGGAAGAGGAAAGAGGAATCAAAGGGGAGGGGTGGCTAAGAGTGGACAGAGCAGTTGTACCTATACACACTTACACACAAGGTCACACAGGCAGAGTCATACATGCAAATATGCACACACACACACACTTGTACATGAGTGTATTCGTGGACATGGAGCAGGAGAACACTGAATCACTGTTAGATGCTATTTGTCAGTGTTTCTTCCCCACACAGAGTCAGGCTCAATACTCCCATACCCATGCAAATATGGTCAGCACTAATTAGACTTAGAGAGCTATTAACAGCAACAACAACCAACACTAGTAATTTAGAAAGGGAACATTGCAGGACACGGTGGCACACACCTTTACTCTTGGTATTCTAGGAGTCAGAGGCAGGCAGGTCTTTGTGATTTTTAGGCTATCCTAGTATACATAGTGTGTTCCAGACCAGCCAAAGCCACATAGTGAGAAACTGTCTCAAAAAACAGCCCACTTCCCTGCAAAAGACATGAAGTCTGGAGTGAGACAAATAATAAATGGTAGAGCCCCTGAGGAGTTAGAGAGAGGCATTTGAGAGGCAGATAAGACCCAAACACACTAAATTTTTTATATCTGTGACAATTTAAAAATTAAGTTAAAATACTAACTAAAAAACAAAGATACTCATATGAACTTACCGAGACTGAAGCAGCATACACAGGGCCTGCAGAGGTCTGGAGCAGGTCCTCTGCATATTTATTATGGCTTTCAGTTTAGTGTTTTTATCGATCTCCTGAGGATTTGAACAAGTGGATCTTTGATTCTTGTGCCTTCTCTTGGGCTCTTTTCCTTCTGTTGGTTTTCCTTGTCCAACTTCAATGTGATGTTTTTATCTTATATTTATTTTGTTAAGAAAAGAAGAGAAAAGTAAAATATTCAGAGGATCACTAGGGGATTATAGTGTCTCATTTTTTTTAAAAAATATTATTATATTATATATTATTCCAAATTTCTTTTTTATCTTGATGGTGCATCTTCAAAGCACACACTGGGCTGAAAGAAAACAAAAGAAACAAAAACAACAAAAGAAACAGTTTCAGTGTGCTTGTTTGTTAAAACAAACACCCTTCCCCTGCAAAGAGCCCAATAAGAAATCCTCTCTTGAAGGGAAAATTGGATGGTGTTAATTTGGTAGGACTCAGAAAGGCAGAACTATTAACATACACACACAAAATCATCATAATCTGAGCTGGGGAGATTTCTCAGTGATTAAAAGCACAGCTGTAGTGTAAGAGGACCTGGGTTTGATTCTAAGCACCCACATGGTGGCTCAGAACCATCTCTAATTCCAGTTCCAGCAGATTTGACACCTTTTTTTTATTTTTGCAGGCACCTAGCATGCACACCGTGCACAGACAATACATGCAGGCAAAATAGTCACACATAAAATAAATAAATAAATCTAGCACACAATGAAAAATAAATATGTACTGTACTTAATAAACGAATAAATAAGAATATATAGCAATAATAATGTGGGATTTCTCTCTGTATGCTGTGAATACCATTGGTTAATAAAGAAGGTGCTTTTGGTCAATGTCTTAAGAGAATATAGCTAGGCTGGAAGATAAAGAAAGAGAAAGTAGGTGGAGTCAGAAGGAAGCCATGTAGCCACCACAAGAGACAGATGCCAGATGCCAGATGGAACCTTACCGGTAGGACACAACCATGTGGCAATATACTGATTAATAGAAATGGGTTAATTCAAGATCTAAGAGCTAGCTAAAAATATGCATAAGCTAATAGACCAAAAAGTATTGTAATTAATACAGTTTTGATGTGATTATTTCAGGTCTGGGTGACTGGGAAATGAACAAGCAGCCCCCAGCAACAGATTGGTACCTCAACGTGTACCAGCTATATCCACATAAAACCTGAGAGAGCTTGAAAAGGAATTCTAGACACACAAGAAACACAAAGTTTAGCTGCATTTTTTTTTCAGATGGTCTGCGGCTCCTTTAAGAGAAGTCTTCCTGATTCAGCATTAGCAGCAAAAAAATGTGATTTCAAAATGATGGGTCCCTGGTTTGTGCCAATTGCATAACAGCTCTGGCCCTTTCAGGAGGCCATGCACTCAAATGGGGTCTGTGAGCAGTATGTTACAAATTGCTTAATGGAGACACAGACCTGCTGCAACACTGGAGCTGGGGCAACAGGCATGGCTTGCAGAGGCAATGAACATGCCTCTGCCATGTTGAACTAGGCCGAGCCAACAGCCAGTGCCAGGGAGTTGGTCCTAGCCATGCCCACATAGCACTTAAAAAAAGCGATCCTGGTCAGAAAATAATTACAGATAAGCAATAAAGACAGATTCAGACGAAAAAAGACCTCTAAATGGGTCACAGTGTTGGATAAATGTACGTTGGCTTGGGAAATAGAAGAAAAAGAGTATAGAGAGTTATAAAAGGAGGTAAATGGTTTAAAAAACAAAACAAAGTCTTTAAAGAGACAGAGTACCAACAGTCATAGATTAAAGGTGTGAAGAAAAGTAAGACTCGCGAAGATGGAATATGCAATGGAATATTGAATATGAATATAAAATAAGAGAGTCTGGATTATGCATACTATTGTGTTTTCTTTGAATTTTTTGACTACAGAGAGACATTTGATTCAGGAAACTGCTAAGCTAAATCAACATGTATACTTTAAAGGTACCTTGACTTCAGAATTTGGGTCTAAGGATATGTTGCTTTGGAAAAGAGGTTCTGCTTTTATTTCCACAGAAGATGAGAACCTGTGGATTCCTTCTAGACTAATGTGGTTTGATGAACAAGACCCTCTGAAAGGTTTCCATAAACCCCTAAAAATAACTTTGCCCAACAAAAAGCAGGAAACAATTTGGAGAGAACTATGCCCAAATTCCCAAATATTGTTTATAAATGTTTGTTTACATTTAAAGGGGGATATGATATAGAGATGAATACTTTGCATTTGTATGGATCTTGGTTTATTGATACAAATTTAAGGGCAATTTTGTTATATGTATATTTCTGCTGTTGATTAAGGTATTGTGTTTTCACAGCTCATTTAAAAATATAATGTATAATTAAGAAATACAGATTAATAGATAGTCAACTATAATAGTCAAGCTTGTAGTCATGTTCTTTCTTAATAACTGTTTTGTTGTATGTAATCTTGCTATGTTAAAGTTAAAAACCTTTCTTTTTATTTAGACACAAAAGGAGAGGTGATGTGGGATTACCCTTTGTATGCTGTGAATATCATTGGTTAATAAAGAAACCTCTTTCAGTCAATGACTTAACAGAATATACCCAGGCTGGAAGAGATACATATAGAGAGAGTAGGTAGAGTCAGAGGGAAGTCAAGTAACCACTGCAGGAGACAGACACTGGATGGAAAATTACCAGTAGATCATAATCACGTGGCAATACACAGATTAATAGAAATGGGTTAATTTAAAATCAAGAGCACTTAGAAATATGCATAATCTAATAGGCCAAGCAGTATTGCAATTAATACAGTTTCAGTGTGATTATTTTGGGTCTGGGAGGCTGGGAAATGGACAAGCAGCTTCCGTTCTCACAATAAAAGAAAAAAATAAATAAAAGAACAGAGAAGAAACTAGAATACTAGCCATGTATGTGAAGAAACACTGCTTAAAAATATAGGTGTGATGGTGCATACCTTTAATCCTAGCACTTGGAAAGCAGAGGCAGGTGAATTTCTGAGTTTGACACTCTCTCCTGCCCACTCTAACTCCACCAGGAAGCTCTAGCATAGCATCACCTGCAGAGGGCACTCCAATGAAGGCACCAGGAATGTACTCTCTAGGCTTGGGAGCAGCCTGGCCCACAAGGTGAATTCCAGGACAGCTGGAGCTACATAGAAAGAGCCTTCTCAAATTAAACAAACAAGCAAACAAAGAAATAAGTATCTCACCCATTAGGTCATAATCTGTGTCATTCTCCACACTCTACAGCCCTCTCCCCTACTACAGAAAGACAAGGGATTGTGGTATGAGCAGGTAACTAAACAAGGCAACTCTGAGGGTCCCCAGATGCAGGGTGTCAGGATGTCCCAAACCAGAGAGGTTATGATTTTTTTTTCTGGGAGCCTCTGTTCAGGCTCAGAAACCATTTTATCTATCATTTTATCTATCCATGCTACTATTTTTATTTTATCTATCCATGCTACTATTTTTTCTTGACCTCATGATTAAATTCTCTGGGTAACTGCTTTTCAAACCTGCTCTCATATCTTCATGTTATCCTCTGATATCAGTCTGTCTCACAACCTTTGCCTTCTCTCTGTGTCTGTTATTAATTTTCAACATGTTCCCCGGGAGTTCTGCCAAAGTCATGTGGGGAGAGGTGCCCAAATGTCAGAGTTGTTCTTAGCAGAGACAGCAGCATGGACAGAGAGTACCTGTGGAGCCCCCACAAATGCTGAGTAGAACCTTGTCTCATTCAACCAGTACAAGTAGCAAAGCTTCTGGGAAGGCAGGACAGAAATTGCATATAAGGAGAACATTTTCCTTTTTTGAGAGAAGTAGGGAGGGATTGATGGAGGGATAGAGGGTGGGAGGGAAGAAAAGATGAAGGGAAGGAGGCAAAGAAGCAAAGAGGAATGAGTTGAGAGCAAAGGTGGGTTATAAAAGTGAAGCATAATTCATTTTGACCTTTTATTCTCCAACCTCTAGCCACTTGGCACATGGACCAATTACAGGTAACTCCCAAGTCAAGAGAGGACATTCTTGGCACCCTCATTGGAGTGCCCTCTGCAGGTGATGCCAGGCTAGAACACCTTGGTGTGGTTAGAGTAGGCAGGGGAGAGAAGCAGTCAACTGAAGTCCCACTTCCAAATTCTCCAGAAGCATATAGAACCACTGGTCTCCTTGAATGAGAGATACCATCTGCCTACATAGGCAGACACAGATGCTCATAGATCCCTGTACCTCTGGGACAAAGTGAAAGTTCACCCATTGAGAAATATCTCCAGGTATGAGGAAAATGAGAAAGAAGAGACAGAAGACCATTGGATAGAGACCCAGTGCAAGACCCCGGAGATCCAGTAAAAGAAGACCTCATATCTTACTGACAGCTCTGAGACCTTAGGCATCTTGGACACGAGGTACACAGGGAGAAAGCAGACAAAGTCTCTCAGAAAAGAAAAAGGAGGAATTGATGGGTGAAAAAGTGGTTTAGGGTGAGACTACAAGGTTCCCCCGCTGTATACACTGAGCTCTTGTTCTGTGCCAGAAATGGACCATAGGAGGTGCAGCATGGTTGTAAAGAGAAGTCATTTTTATCAGATCTCTCTTGGTGTTTTTAAACTGGACAGCTCAAAAGCTCTTCCCATCAACACATGCTCAGTAGAGTCTCAGTGCATTTGGGTTTCCAGACAATGGCTCCCAGCTCATAATAGAGATATTTGAAGGTCACAACCTCTATCTTTGGTTAAAGGAGTGGGAAATGTGTAGGGCCAGTTTGTTGATACAGGGGGAACTCACCTTAGAGAACAAAAATCAGGAATGAGTTCTCCATGTGTCCAATAACCCTGTGATACGCAAATGTGTTAGATAAAACAATACATTTAATTGTCATTTATTAATTATACAAATATAGGATTTTATGACACTTTTATCCATACTCTTATCATATTCACCCCATTGTTCTCATTATTCCCCCTCTCATCTATTTCTCTACAATAATAAAAATATTTTTATGACTTTTTTCTTGATTACATAAATGATTACAATCATGAAATATTTGTCTTTCTAGCTTCTTTCATTTACATGATAGGTATGATAATATATTCAGCCATAAGTAAAATGTATAGTTTTCTCTTTGCATGATAGATAGAGAGAAAAATGTGTCACATGAGAACATGCATTTTTTAAAGCTTAGTCAGGAAGGTTTTTGACCCTATTCTATCCCTCTTATGTTACTAGCATCCATTCATCCATCCACCCACCAATAAATTCATCCACCCAGATATCCATCTGTCCATCCATCCATTCATTCAACAAACATCCATGCATCAGTCATCTTCCATTCATCTATCCACACAACACTCAATCCACCTATCCATGCAAACCCCCTCAAATTATCCATGAAAATGCATGATCATACATATATACACATATAATTTTTACCTATCCATTCATCATTTCTATCTCCAATGTCTCATCACTCATTTGTTATTAATCCTTTCTTATTTTGCCATCCATCAATATATCAAGATAGTTATTGATTATTTATGTAACAGTGCACTATTTATATACTCAGTGTAGACATATTCAGCTATGACAAGTCGGCAGTATTTAAGTTTAATATAGACATTGCTTCAACCTACTTGTACAATATATCCACCTATGAAACCAAGAATTTCTGTAACTCACTTGGGGAAGTACCAATGGATTCTAGCACCTCCCTTCCTGTGATATATAGGCCTGTAAACTCACTCTGCCTGAGTGAAGAGTCTAGTCTCCTACCACAGGGCAGAGACAGAGCAGGCTGAGACATTGGACCATGGCCCCATTGCATCCCATCTCTATCTTGGTCCTCAGTGAGTATGCGAATGAAGAAAGATCAGGAAAACAGGAAGGGTGGAGACATAGGTCTAAGATCCCATTCACTCTCTAGCCCAGGAGTGCATTCAGCCCCACAGGCATCCACCAGCCTAATGTCCCAAGCCAAACACGAGAACACCTGAGATCTCCAGTGTGTCATAAAAATTGGGGCAGAGTAAGTCCAATGGGGTTCTCTATGAGGTCCCCTGGGCCTTGTCAGGTCTCTACTACAGAGGACTAGACTGCCTCATTGAGAGGCAACACTGATTAGAGAGTTTGGAGGTATCATGTCACCCTTATTCTCTGACCCGTGATCACATTTGAAGGAACCCAAGAAATGGGTGTTTTTCTCACTGGGATTTCTCTTTCAGTGTTCTGCCTGGACCAGCCAACGCTCATGCCGGGTGGCAAGTCATATCTACAGGATTTTAACCGCTCTTCATCAATGACCACATTAGATGGGAGTCATGCAGATTTGAGGAAGGATTATAACCCACTTTAAGTCATTAGTTTCCTCATCCAAACATACCCTAAACTTTGCAGGTTTCTCCTCCACTCATATCTGATTTGTTTATCCTGGTTTTTGGCACCATGTTAGATAACAAAATGTCTTATTTGACTTACTCTGAATTATTAAAAACCAAAATCTAGCTAAACTGGCCAAAAGTATTCTCTCCTTCACCCATCTTCCTTGCCAGCCACTTTCCTCCAAAATCTAAAGTTTCAACAGTGATCCCGTGACTCCAGGTTCCCAGAGATGTAGTTTCCATCTTTCTTCCCAGTCTCTTTTCTTAGTCACTCACATCTTTTAATGTACAATATCACTGCAACTCCAACCATGACATGAGTCTGCATAGTTTTTGGAGAGCAAAGACATTTATGCATTGTTGGAGATCTCTCTCAGCAAGGTTCCATCTCTTTAGCACAGAGAGGATCATACAGTTGCACAGCATGAAAGTGGACTTTCCAAATATCACCACCAATCTCATGAAATACCAGTTAAGAGGTGCTGTGCTGCAAATGGGAAGTGGATTTCAGATGTGGTAGAGGATGTGGGTAATGTGTTACTTCCTTCCCACCCTTTACCTGAAAGGAGAAAAATGTCTCCATCCTGTATACAGAATCCTGCTATGCTCCCTTCTACGGCCCCTACCCAGACCATACATCTTTGTTGAAGCAGGCAATGTGCTACCTAGAGGGATACCAGTGGTCATTACGTGCAGGAGCCCTGCTGGCTTTGAGCAGTTCTGCCTGGAGAAGGAAAATGTCAGAATTATAGATGTGACCAACACCTCATCTTCTAAGACAGCAGCCAGGTTCTCCCTTGGTCCAGTGAGTAAAGACACTGCTGGAGACTATAGCTGTTTCTATAAGATAAAGAACACCTGGTCCCCATGCAGTGATATTCTGGTACTGGAGGTCATCTGTAAGGACATCACCCGGGCCTCTCTTCCAGTCTCAGAAGTGACCCAGGTTTGTTCCCAGGTCTTTTAAGGTCTAGCTTTATTTATCATCTTGATTGTCTAGACTCTGTACTATCCTGGACTGAGCACAAAACTAGCTTTTCTAGCTGGTTAGGGACTGGTGTTCAGACATAGTTGGGGACACTGATTCTCTTCAATGGAATGCTTTACTCTTCATTGGCATGTTGCTATCCTTTCTTTTTCACTGAACCAGAGCCCATAGACGGTCCAGTAATATGTGATTCCTGGTGTGGTTTCATCCCACTGAGCTTGTCACATGGTCCAGGCATGGTCTTTGAGCAGAACTGTACAATACTTTGAATCTTAGAAGTGAGATGGTTCTTTCCCAGTATGTGTTCAACTCCAAAAGTCTGGTTCACATCAGAAAGAGAGGGGGTCATTCTTGCTTTTAAAATCTTTCCCCAGTTCTCTTCCATTACTGTGACTTAGGTATCCTGGCTGTTTAGGGCTGTCTCCATCACCTAGGTCTTGGGGCAGCCTTCCAATTTATGGGGGGCATTGACATGACCCCAACAACCAGATAAGACAGTGACTCCCTAGGTCAGGCCATCATCCAGTGCTTCCTGACCCTGTGGTCTGCTAAGGAGGCTCTCTCATCTGTGGGTATCCTTAGAACAGGGCTGGCTATGTTTTGTAAATGTTGCCAAATAGGAAGAGAAAGTATGCTATCCTTATACTAAAGGTTTTTCCATTTCTTGGTTCTAGATGGATCGTCTGTATTAAAGGATTAAAGGTGCACAGAAAAGGGACAGATGGGACTAAAGGAACCATTGTAGGTGAAAATAGGAATAACTTGAGTTTCTGCCATTATTTTTCTTCTTTACTAGGCCTAGGGTTTGCAGGCTTTTTGTATCTATGTGTTTATGTGTCTGTATTTATTTCCAGCAGATGAATAGAGAAGATTTTAAAATATGACCATGAAGATATAAGCAAATGTTGTATGTACTCCCCAGGAAAGTAGATATAAACATCACAGACCCTTTTGAGGATCCTGCCTCACAGTAGGAAAGGGTCTCCAAACAAGGGAGAGGCCAGGCTGACCCTCATCACGTCTCTAATTCTGACTATCACTACTACCTCTGCCTCCTTGTCCATGTGATAAGTTTAGTGGTGTCTACTCTAGATCTGCTTGTGCCCTAATCTGGACGGATTTCAATCTTACCATCTTCCTCTAACATTTTTGAAGATGGTTAAGTAAATATTTTATTTAGTTTATTATTAATCCCATTCAAAGAGCTTAAGGTGAGAAAAGATGTTAGGAAAAGGCGGTTGAAGATGGGGAGAAATAGAGTAATGTTAGGTTCAAATTCTCACCTCAATACTTTCTATATAACTACCATTTCTAACATACTTTCAATTGTGCTGACCATTGCCAGAACAGAAAGTCAGTACAAAGGGATACAGTGGGTCTGAAATCCCCCATAAGACCCACCCAGCCCTTGGGATCCTGATCTTCCTCAATGTAGACTCAACACTTGACACAGTATAAGGATGCAGGAGAAATACCAAGGGAAAGGCTAAAAAGACTCATTCTTCTTACCTCAGGGAGGAAAGACTGTCTTCCTGATGTCATCCATTTTGATGATACCAACCAAGACTTCAGAAATGAGATGGAGAATGGAATACCTGCAGCAAACAAAGAGACAAAAGGCCTGATGAACAGAGCAGAGACAACATGGACCCTAACATTTCCAAGTTCTTCTTCTACATCCAGTCCATGTCAGGGACCTGGATACAGGGGATGGCAATGGCCATCCAATACATTCCAGCTTCCCACCTTACTGATCGTTTTCACCAGGCCCTGCAGTCTCACTGTGTTTTTGTAAGGTATCAGGGAAGTTTATCCTCAGTTTGCTCTTGGGACATTTGAGGCACACAAAGGGGTTAACACTGTGTTCCAATTTGGAGCTGAGTATAATCCATTGCATGTGTAAATTTTCTGGCTGGATCTGTCCCTGGGACCCATTTTCTCGTTGTGTGAGAGGCTGAATGTGTACCCTGTGATTTAAGAATTCTCGGAGCTGGGATGAGGACATTCAGAATCAAGGTGAGAAGTCCAGGGGCATTGTGAATGATGCAAAAAGTCAGGCAAAGGACTCAGATGCCAAGATCAGCCCAAAGGGAAGAAGAAGCTTCACACTCCTTCATCCCTTTCTTCTGAGTCCTGGTAGACATTATTAAATTGACTGCTTTCTTTTAGAATCAGTTCCCCCACAGGTAAGGGACATCTGTGATGATGGCTTCTAACACCAAAATGTATCAATAATTCCTCTTTCAGGATTCTTTGGCTGGGTCCTGTCCACCAGAGAATGACTACTCACTCTTGTCTTTTCCTTTTCAGTCCCTACCCTCCAGAGTTACAAGGTGTGGAATGGTGTCTGCACGGCCCTGGCTGGGGTAGTCTTGCTGGTCCTGGGGGCAATCATTGGAGAAGCTTGGCACAATCAATAAAAGTCTACAGATAGCTCCAGAACCCCAGGAGGACACAACCAAAGGGACTGAGTTTCATCTTGGTATCCAAGAAAACCCATATTGGTCTATGAGCTCCATGGATCTAGACTTTGTTGTCAGGAAATAGTCTCCAATTCTGATACTCATGCTATTCTTTATTTAGAATCAGACATTTGTCTTGATGATTTAATTAAACATGATTTCACAGTCAGGTGCCTCTCTGCACCTTCTTCCTGGGTCTTTCTTGCCCTCTAGCTCCTTTCCCATCCATTAACGTCCTGCCTATGTTGGTCCTTAAAGTGTGTTTCATGTTACATATGGATATTACTATTTAAAAACTGTGTGTTTGACTCCTCCATTGCTGGTGGGAGTGCAAATTTGTACAACCACTTTGGAAATCAATGTGGCAGTTTCTCAGAATAATTGGGAATCAATCTACTTAAGGATAGAGCTATAACATTCTTGGACATATACCCAAAGGATGCTCAATCACACCACAAGGACACTGGCTCAAAAATGTTCATAGAAGCTTTATTTCTAATACCTAGAACCTAGAAACAATCTAGATGTCTCTCAACATATGAATGAATAAAGAAAATGTGGTACATTTACATAATGGAGTATTACCCAGCTGTTAAAAACAATGACACCAGGAAATTTTAAGGCAAATGGATAGAACTAGAAAAATATCATCCTGAGTGAGAGAAACCAGACCCATAAAGACAAACATGGTATGTACTCACTCATAAGTGGATAGTAACTGTAAAGTAAAGGATAACCTTGCTACAAACTACAGACCCATAGAGATTAGGTAACAGGGAAGGCCCAAGGGGGATGTGTGAATCTCCCTGGGAAGGGGGAAAAGGAGAGGTCTCCTGGGCAGATTGAGGGCAGTGGGAATAGGAACTTGAGGTATTGGGCTGTGGGTGGGTGGAAGGGGAGAGTACTGAAAGAGATGATTGGAAATGAGGATTTTCAGGTTCAGGTGGAAACTTGATGCAAAACAGACTCCCAGGAATCTACAAGGATGATCCCAGCAATAGTAGAGAGGGTGCCTGAACTGGCTATCCCCAATGATCAGATTGGTGAATACCACAACTGTTTTGTCAGACAGCCTTCATCCAATAAATGATGGAAACAGTTGCAGGGACTCACAACCAAACATTATGCCAAGCATGGAAAATCCATCTGAAAAGAGGGAGGAAGAAATATAGGAACCAAAGGAGTTAAGTACATCATAAGAAAATCCAGAGGAACAATTAGCCTGGCTCATAGGCACTCACAGATTCTGAACCAACACCAGGGAGCCTACATGGGATCAACCTAAGCCCTCCACATGTATGTGACAGTTGTATAGCTTTGTCTATTTGTGGTACTCCTAACAATGGGAATAGGGGCTGTCCCCAACCTATTCCCCACACTGGATTGCCTTCCCCAGTCTAAATACAAGGAAAGGAGCTTAGTCTTAGGGCAACTTGATATGTCATGCTTTGTTGATAACTGTAAGAGGCTAACCCCTTTTGGACAGAAACAGGAGGAGTGGATTGGATGGGTGGAGGAGAGATAGAGGGAGGGAATGGCAGGAGAGGAGGGAGGGGAAACTGCAACCAGGATGTAAAATAAAAAAAAAACAAATAAAATTTTAAAAAAGGGAAAAAAACCCATATGTTTACAAAGAACTACAGGTAAAGAAAAAAAGCTGAGAGTGGGAGAAATGGTCTTTTCTGTGGAGGACCATCCCTGTTAAAATAAAACCCATCCACCAAGCATGGTGGCAAACACCTTTAATGCTAGCACACGAGAGTCAGAGATAGGCAGATCTCTGTGTATTCAAGGCTATCCAGATCCAAATAGTGAGTTCTAGGACAACCACACAGAGAGGCTCTGTCTTTAAAAAAGAAAAAAAATACCACCTCCAAAATGGAAAACCCATCTGTTAGTGTGGATAAGTTTAGGCATCAACTCACCCATTTTTGCCTAGCATTTGGGATTGTCCTCTTATACCTGAAGGGAATCAAGAACTTAACTCTCTAAATTGGGAATATAGGGATCATGGGAGAGGGTAGATGGGGAGGGGAAAGGAAGGAAGGGGAGCAGAGAAAAATATATAGCCCAATAAAAACAATTAAAAAACTTTAAATATAACTTTGAGCAGTGTCTGATACAATGGGAAACCTATAACTGGTGCTGCTGATTTATCTCGATAGCTGGGGCCAATATGTGAAGCTGCTTCAAATTTATGAATAATGATGTTTTGCCAGATCATTATAATATACTGCAGTGTGGCAGATATAAAAATAGCCTCTATAGTGAATATTTTCAATAGATCACATCTTAGGACAGATGTCTTCCACATAGGAGAGATGAAAAAAAAAATCATTTCTCCTACAAGGTCAGCAGAGGCAGCACAGTTACAGCACTCCATACCCAATAAGACAAAACTCACCATGGAACTTTTGCTACAAGCCAAAGCTTGTAGCAAAAAAAAGCTACTTTTTCTACCAAGCAGCAACCTTTAGAAAATTCATATTGCAAGGTATTTAGCAATATAGAAAATAGGAACAACTCAGTAAATATATTTTCACAAAGGAAAAATAAAGAACTTAACTCTCATGTTACAATATACTCTGAAACTGCCATCACCAATCTTAGCAATTGTAACTCCCATGATGACTTGGTGGCTTTTATTGTGATATTATGAATTTTATCTTCCCATAGCTTTGATTTAAAAGTGTTTTAAATGTTATCAGTATCAACATTCCTGCTTCTGCTTGGTTTTACTTGAATAAAATACCTTTTGCGATCCTGGTGTGGGAGGTCCTTCTGTCTACGTGTTGCTTTTTATTGGATAATGAATAAAGAACTGCTTTGAGCCTATGGCAAGGGCAGAACAGAACTATGTGGGAAAAGCTAGGCTGTATGCTGGAAGAAAGAAGGGTGGAGTCAGAGAGGAGCCATGGAGCTGCCTGAGATAGACACTGGGAACTTTATCCAGTAAGCCACAGCCATGTGGCAATATACAGATAAATAGAAATGGGTTAAATTCATATGTAAGGGTTAGCCAATATAAAGCTAGAGCTAAATCAATTAAATCCAAGCAGTGATTTAATTGATACAGTTTCTGTGTGATTATTTCAGGTCTAAGCTAGCTGGGCAGCCAGGAACAAACAAGCAGCCTCCCACTTCAGGATCCCTTTCTGCTTGGTTTATTGTTCAGGGTAAAGAGAGTCTCTCATTGCTTGTATAAAACTGAGTCTTTAAATCCGTTTATACCCTCTCTGACTTTTGGGTACATGACTCAATTAATTTACCTCTATAATAATTATTGAGGGGCTTGAGAGATGGCTAACTTTTTAAGAATACTGGCTGCTTGACTGGAGAATATGGGGTTTGATTCTCAGGATATCAAAGGCAGCTCAAACCTTTCTGTAACTCCAGTCCAGTTCCATGGATCTGGTGTCCTCCTCTGGTCTCAATAGACACCAGGCACATATGTGGTTCACAGAAATACATGTAGACAAAACACACATATGTGAAATATATTAAAAATTAAATTGAGTAAATAATGTCTGCTGGTAGGCTGGTATGGTGTTTTAGTGGTTAAGTGCACTTGTTGCTCTTCAAGAGGACTTGAGTTGGGTTCCTAGCACCCATGTCTGTTGCTAGAAACTGTCTTTAACTACAGCTCCATAGGGATTTGATATATTCTTTTGGTCTTCTCTCTGAGACAATGACAGCATAGGACACCTTTGTAAATTCTTCATTGTGGAAAGTAGAGAAACATATCCCTGTTTTGACCCACTCAACTCTAAGCATACTTATGAATTAAGATATATATTAGGGCATCTATGCTTATCACTTAGAACAATGCTGCATATATCATTTGGCTTGACATTATTCCTAGAATTATATCACTGTGAATTATCTACATAATCCAGCCCTCTAGAGGTGAAGAAGGAAGGCTAAGAATGTCAAGGTCATCTGAAATGCACAGCAAGTTTGAAATGCACAGCAAGATTGAAGCTAGTATGTACTATATGAAAACATGCTTCAAAAATAAAACATAACAAAAGAAGACCACTATAGTCACATGATTCTTTTATTGAACATTTCCCACAGGCTTAAAGGTAAAGTCCCAGAATATATGTGAGTCAGTCTGTGAGGTGGATCCAGAGGATGCTGGTTCAGTTTTATTTCTCGGTTCAGATGATAACTTTGCCTTGCTGAGTAACTACCCCTCAAGTCTGTCCTGACGTCTGCTCAGGCTTGAGAACACTCCTTTATCCAACGTGGCCTCATCATAGGCCAATTTAACATTGACT
Source organism: Ondatra zibethicus (assembly GCA_004026605.1). Classification (NCBI taxonomy): domain Eukaryota; kingdom Metazoa; phylum Chordata; class Mammalia; order Rodentia; family Cricetidae; genus Ondatra; species Ondatra zibethicus. The sequence goes on from PVIU01021417.1 coordinate 31,583, forward strand.
TGACATTGAGACTTACTTCCCTTTTTCTCTTACATAGTGGAAAACTAAAAAAAAATTACCAATCATCTTGTCTGTTT
>PVIU01021418.1:0-31671 GCA_004026605.1 Ondatra zibethicus
TTCACAGCTTAAGATTATAAAATTAAATATCAATCCATTTTAGATTGATTTTTGGGGGGATAAAAGTCAGTGGTTTAGAGTAGATCCATTTATACAAACGTATTGTAGGGAAAGCTCTCTTTTTTGAAAATGCTGTATGATTAGCATTTCATAAAATAATCTATTGCCCATAAAGTTATAGATTTATTTCTTGCCTCTGAATTATGCTGTTTTGGTTTCAATGTCTGTCCATGCAAGTAGCATATATTTTTATCACTATTTCTTTGTAATGCATTGATATCAAGAAATATAATGCCTTTAGCATCAAAAATTATCAACTGAAATAGCAATATGATATATTGTTAAAAGTCAAAGGGATTCTCCTTTTATTACCAAAGAGTCTGCAATGAAGTCACTGTAAAAATCATTGCTTGATTCTGGTTCCTGTCATGTGAATGTGTTCTGCTTATCAGACCTTCATATATGATCTGTTCATTTTCCTTTCTCTATATTAGTTTTAAATATAAGTTCAAATATTATGAAAAATTTTGGAACACAATAACTTTGTGAAAAATTTTCTGTCCTTACTCCTACTATGTATTATAGTAGAGATTAGCATATACAAAAAGAAAATAACATTTGGAACCACCATTCTCTGAACATAATAATAAGTCTTCATTTTACATAGTGAGATGAAGTAGAACTCAGATTAGACTACAATTTTTTTTATATTTAACTTCTCAGGCTTTCTATTGCTTCATAAATCTGTTTGTATTTTTAAACATTGCTTCTTCTTTCTGTTTGATAAATCAGATTGGAAGTAAGCTCATCCATCCATCAGGACAGCATCTGTGCATTTAAAGAATGAAACACAGGAAAGTAAAATGCAAGTAAGTAGATAAGGCTTGTTATATCGCCACTCTTACATAAAAACAGCTTTAGAATGAAAACAGTTCATAATACTGCTTTCTAATCTGTGGGAAATTTTCATTTACTGTTCTTGCTATGAATATGGATTTTTCCATCTGACTATGGCATTACAGCTGCAATAAGTAGATTCTCTGTGCAGATGAGCATCAGTAATTCATTTCTGGAACTAGCCATAACATCCTATCAAATTTGACTGAACCTGAACTGACAGTCACTCACCTGGTAAACTGTATTTAAAATGGTGATATATATATATATATATATATATATATATATATATATATATATAAATCTGACGGTTCACTTATGTTGCTAATCCTGGCTTTATTTCTCACCACTAATAATACTGAGAAAGTAGATAGAAATAGACATACAGACTTTCATATTCAATCTGAAGAAAATAGATACAGACAGTTTCCTGAGTCTCCTTAGGCATTTAAAAAGCAAGCATCATTAAAAAATAAAATAACCAACTAAACAGTTTTGTCTATTATGAGACTCAATGTAAATATGTAGAGTATAAGAAAGGCTAATTGTTGGTCATTTACTATTTTTCCCCGTGAATAATACAGAAAAAAAAGAAGTTATTTCAGTGTCTGGTATACTTTGAAGTCTTTTTGACGTTTTCTATTTTTTGGAAATTAAATTTGTTCTTTGACAATTTCATATATGTTTACAATTTATTCTAATTGCATATTATTCTCATAATCTGAAGGTCAATCCTATTCATAATTAAAATTGGTTGTAAAATGTATCCAGGTATAAATGACAAATTTGCAGTATCTAAAACCTGATGTTAATTTGTAATGTGCTATTTGATGCAACTAGGCAAATGCAATGAAATTATATCCATCAGAATAATAATTTAAAAAGTGTGTGACAATATTCATCAACAATCTTTCATATCCTGATTAAGTTTAGGTTATATCTCACAATTTTTCTGGTTTTGATAAACAAGGTTAGCAGAAAACAGTCAAGGATAATATCTATTTACATATAAATTATAACAACTTTGCCCGTGAATGAATAAGTTGAGCTAAAGAGTAAGTTGTGATAACTACATAACTATGAACATAAACATAAATCTCCAATGGAGCCTCTGATATTCATGTGCTCATTAAGCTTTTGAAACACTGAGGAGTCTTCATGTACTGCCTACTAAGTCAGGAGATGCAAGCTTGGATCACAATGGATGCAATTCATCAGTTTGTCTCCTGATTCTAAATAAAGGAGCAACTACTTGCTGTATGAGCTGTATGAATCTCCCAAATTGCCAGAACTAATTCTGTGTTCTTCAGGTTGTGTTCTTCAGCTTGTCATTCAAGGAAATTGAATATATTGTAGCATACTCATTTTTGTTTTATTTTAATACAGTGCAGGAAAACAATGTTATTATTCAAAGCTCCAATACTACACCAAAAGTATAACCACTAGTGTTACGTATGGAGGAAGAGAATTTACCTTTGCTATATTTGTTAATGATGATATTTGTTATTTTCTGTAATAATTTATACCTTAACAAAGAAAGAGCTAAGTGCAGATAAATTCTTCATTTATTCTAGCCTTACAAAAAGATTTATTTGGGGTTTGAATGATTTTAGTTGGTTTTATTTTGTGATCAGATTTAATAACATAGCTGAAAATCAGTTTGAAGATAGATTGAGACTTAAATAAAAGTATTTTAATGTAAAACCAGAAGATGTGTTATTTTGTATTGACTTTTCAATTTTAATGTGGCTACTCACACTTTATATTTCAACTAATGAAAAAGTATTACTTGGGGGTCATCAAAAAGAGAAATTTTCTTGTGTTCTCATTGAAGAAAATTGTACAAATTCTCTTTTGACTAAAATTTTTTTTAGGTTGTAATGAAGCTCCCACAATGCTATACTTAACCAAATATCTTTTCAAATTTATGAATATAGGATCATGGTTGGCCTCTTTAGCTCTGATATGTGATGTTCTAAGTACAAATAATTTTAGTGATTAAAGTTTGAAAGTTATATTTTTGTATTTATATTATATCCAAATAGGTACAGCTCTAATCTACAGGCTTAAGAAATGGGCAGGGCTATTGATTGGTGCTCACTCTTGGCAGCTTGTGCGATACTATGAAAGCAATAGTATGAAAGCTCGTTCTCAGGGAGGAAGTATCCAGGTTTCTTCTAGTTCAATGCGTCCAAGGCCTGTACCCAAAGAGCATGGTTTCTTCAGCTGTAGGATCTTACCTCCAAGTTCTGAAAAGTCAAAAGCAACCCCAGTAGCTTATGCCTAGCATTGGGTAATTAGTTATATATCCTATGGTTCATGGAGGAGGGAAAGCATTATTATTCCAAAATGTGTATATAAGTGTTGACAGAGGTTTCTGTCCCACCCGGTCCCGCAGCCCTTTAGCTCCAAAGAAATACACAGAGGTCTACATTAATTATGAACTGATTGGCCTAGTAGCTCAGGCTTTTTATTAACTCTTATAACTTATATTAGCCTATCATACTTGTCTGTGTTAGCCACTTGGCTTGCTACCTTCTCGCGTGAGGCAGTTACATCTTGCTTGCTCTGTGTCGGGCTTCCTCTGTGTCTGGGTGACGACTGCAGACTGCATCTTTCCTCTTCCCAAAATTTTTCTTTTCTCTTCGCCTTAGCTCTACTTTCTGCCTGCTTGCCTCACCTATACTTCCTGCCTGGCTACTGGCCAATCAGCATTTTATTTAAAATAATACAAGTGACAGGATAAAAAAAAAATTGTCCCACAGCATATAAGTACACGAAGTACACAGATATTTTATATATGGAGTTTTAAGCTAACACAGAAAAAATGTTTCCCTAGGGGTCTTTCCAGCTTCCATTGTATTTTATATCACCCTTTATTCTCTCCTTTTGTAGTACCCTTCCTCCCTTTTCCCCATATAAAGTCCCCCAGCGTTGCCCATTACACCTTTGTAGTACCTGTGTCCTATTATCTATCCCCTACTCTACAGGCCTAAAATGTCCCAATAGAGATAGTTTCATCTTTTTGGTAGCAGATAGCTGTCTAATTGTATATAAAATACTGCTTAGTAGAAGAAAATTACGGCTTAGCAGTGTAACCCTCACCAAAAACTAGTGGCTAAAAGTGAACCTACCACTTCATTAAATACAGCTATTCCTAATTAGTGCAATGTCCAAGCATATTCTAAAACCTTATCCTTATCTGCAGAGATGATTAGCACTCATTTTTGTTTTGCATCGTAGGGAGAAATTTGCAGAATTCTACAACTAACCAAATTAAAGAGAAAGACCAACTACTGTGTGGTTCCCAACCTCAATTTACATGTATTAAAAACCCCTACAATTAAATCTCAGGAAACACTGTAGAACAGATGATAAAAACTCTGAATGCCATAGGACCAAGATGCTGGCTGTTAGATAGAGTCTCATAGACTTGACAGGATTATTCTACATATTAAATCTCAATATGCAAAAAAATCTCCCAAATACCACCCCTAGATAAAGAACTATGGGCTAACAATGACTGCCAAGAGAAGAATCAAAATGTCTTTTATAAAAAACTACCTCTCTGATACATTATCCAATTCCAGATTTTTACAGCTGGATATGTAAACTTATGATCAACACTAACAAACTCAATAGGTTAGACACAGACACACACACACACACCATATACTGTACATAATAATAATAACTCAGATGGGTCATGAACTTAAATATTTGAAGAGTATGAGAGCTGAAAGGAGAATGTGGAGGATAATGTGCAAGGATAAAATAAAATAGTCATGTATAAAATTCTAAAAATTAAACAAATAAATAGAACCCTAAAGTAGATAATAAATATAACCCAAATAGACTGTGCACTTACTGTCTTCCTATAGTTGGAAAGAATAATTACTAATGGGATATTGTAGAAAATATAGATTGTTTTTAAGATATATCCAAAACATCCAAAAGAAATAGTAACCAGAAGATTATAACATTACATAAAAGTAGAAACTGTGTAAAGATGCTGGCACATCAGTTTATCTCTGGTTCTTAGATGCACTCTCATTGCTTCCAATATGGGAAGTGTAGACAGTTCCATACACCTACTTGATGTCATGTACATCCACAGGGGTCACTGTTTTGCAGAATGACATCAATATTCATATTGACATCTCCAGCAATCAGAAGTAGTAAAGCGCAGAGACAAAAAGCTCCACTTTTGTTTATTTATTTATTTATTTTTACTTTAGTTTTTTGGCATTCTCCAGAGTAAATAGAGTCTAGCTGTCTAATGAAGTTAGAGGTTTGAAGGGTTCCAGTTTCGGAGCTAGGAATAACACAATGTACACAGAATCAAGCTTGATAATCAAGAAACAGAATTGTAGAGATGTTCGAAAGGGGTACAGAAACAAGCCAGGATATTTGAATATTAAAATTTAAATATATATTGATTTTTGTGAAGCTAAAATCAGAGTATATTTCTTTACAACACATTCCCAGTGTGATGTTATAAAAGCTAAAATCAAATAACAGACCAATCTTTATAAATACTGGTACATATCCCACACCTATGTACAAGGAGGTGAGCTTGAAGGTTTCTAACAGTAAAACCACATATAAAACATTCACAGGTGTGAGGGCCAGAAGCAAACAAGGATTAATGATTTCTGCTGGTACACTGTGTGACAGTTCTTGAGAGATTTACCCAAGCTGTCTTTGATTATATCCTGATGATATTTATACTTTAATTCTATCCCATGGGAGCAAAATTGGTGAGCATGGGAACTGTCAAGTGCTCCTCATGTTGTGTTCTGACTATATGAAAATTTAAATGCTCTGAGGAATATTTTATTATGTTGTATTGATGCCCCTGATAGTTAGACTCAATGTGGTGCCCTGGTACTTGAAATATGTTAAGAAGAAATGCACTTCCATTCATTTTATTCATAGACATTACTTAAAATGCTCATTCTCATAAATGAAATATTTAAGATCAAATCAACTTGGCTCAACTTATTTGTCAAATATTTAAAATAAAGGTTTTTGTTAAAATGTTTGTTTAGAGAATACAGGATGGGAAAGTAGACATGAAATTTTTCATAATGGAATTTAGTACCTAGAAGGTACTAAAATCTTTGCTTTTACTAAAGCTTGGAAGACTTGGTGTATAGAGCCTCATATTTTGTTCTCAGATTGGTTCAACTCTTTATCAGATTATGGAAATGATTTCCCTCATTACCTGCTAAGAAAGTGGTCTTAGTCACTGTTCTATTATTCTGAAGAGACACCATTACCAAGGCAACTGTTATAAAGGAAAACATTTAATCGGGGGCTTGCTTACAGTTTCAGAGGATTACTCTATTATCATGGGTGGGAGCATGGCTGCAATCCAAGGTCTTTTGTGTTATGTGACTATATGCCGCTAGTCATATGCTTTGTGGTACATTACGTCTACTGGTGAAGAGCAAGGGAGTATATTGCAAAATACCAACACTAATTAGAGCTAATACAAAGGAATATAGGATTTAAACAGAATTATATAATATAAACAGCAAAAAAGAAAACCAAAAAGCTTTTCTTCTGTCAGAAAACATGCCACTCTGAAGGGCCATTTTATCAGATATTTTTTTTTTTTTTACTAAATATAAGCTAAATCTTTAAGTGACACAAAAGAGTTCTTAGTTTCTTTTCTGTTTGTTTCATATTTTCTATAAGGAGCCTATGAGTTGATCCCAGCCTACTGTAACATTTTATAAGTGTCAAGTTAATTTTCTTTAAAATATTTGGAAGTAATTTTTTCCTGGGGAACACTATAGGTTATTATTAAAATTTTCAGTACTAATGGTCTCAAGTTGTTTTCTGTCTCATGCCTTATACACATGCCATTCTTCATTTATGCAGCTGGCATAATGACCCACTACCAGTAGGATATTGCATCAATTAATGGCACATAATTGAGAAATAACAGATTGAGGTGAGGGGTGCAGTCTGTTAGTACAGAACAGAGTTTTCACTTTCAGAAGTATACAGGCCTCAATGGAAATTAACTGTGTGACCTTGGCTTTATTCCCACCAGGATCTAATTGAGGTAACCATCTTTGTCACACAGTGCCATCTAAATAACTAATATTCTTGTCATTATCACCCCATGATATCTATTAATATTATAAATCTCTAAGTTCCATTATTTGAATAATACTTTTACTGGACAGTATTTGTGATTATAATTTTTAACATTTTACATTACAAATTTATTATTATCCTACTCTTAAATAGTTTGAAATTCTAATTATTAAATGTAATTACAAAAATTATCAGTTCAAGAAACAGTCACTGTCTTATTTAAAGAGCAGTCACTGTAAATGATTCTAAATTTTATTTCATAAATTGTTACACACAAAATTTTCTTGTTAGTATAATAATAGCAATCAGGAAACTTGCCATTCTGTGCTTCTCACTGACATTTGTGAATAAGCAGATGAGAAAGACATAGGTCCCAGCTAATCTTCCATATATAGGTCCCAGCTAATCTTCCGCATGGCCATGATAGCCCTGGAATGCACTATTTTCTCATTATTCAGGATGATCCCCATCCCACCCCAAAAAGGAAGCAGTGTTTGCAGTGTTTCCCCACTCAAACTGATTGAGGAGAAGGAATGAGATATCAGGGAAGGAATCTTTGCAAGAAATCCTTACAGAGAAAGCTCCCTAAGTGCCATCCCCTCCTTTTCCTGGCAGACATATTGTAGTTTTGAGCACTATGCTAATCACCTCCCAAGATGGAAGACTGAACCTTTTTCATCGCCTGGGTATGTCATGAATCAACTATTATTTTCCTCAAGGGTGGGGGACGAATAAGACCTCAAGGAAGTCAATTAAAACTCTAAATACTTCCGAGAAAAGAACCATGAGTATCCAGCACAGAAGCAGATTTTCTAATTCCAAAGTATATTGTCTCCCATTCTATAATCTTCTGAAAACAGCATACTATTAAATAAAATATTAGCAGCTGAGTGTTAGAAAATGTAAAAACATCTTTCTTCATGCTGAATGATTTTATATTTTAGAGGTAATAAGATGCCAAGAAGCTTAAATAAATAAAAATTGTAAATTTTTTTTCTGTCACACATTTTTTTTTTTTTTTTTTTTTTTTTTTTTTTTTTTTTTTTTTTTTTTTTTTTTTTTTTTTTTTTTTTTTTTTTTTTTTTTTTTTTTTTTTTTTTTTTTTTTTTTTTTTTTTTTTTTTTTTTTTTTTTTTTTTTTACTTTTTCACCATTATACATAGTAGAGATCCACTATCATGTCTGGAAAGATCACATCAGTGACAATTAGTTCTCCCATTACTCAGTATTTCTCTAAATACATATTCCATATATATTCTACAAATATTCACGTATTCAGATGTCTATTTATCTACTCAACCTAACATATATATGTAACTGTTTGTCATCTATCTATCTATCTATCTATCTATCTATCTATCTATCTATCATCTATCATCTATCTATCTATCTATCTATCCATCTATCTATTCATCATCTTTTCTGTCATTCATCTTCAGATCTATTTTTCTTATGGTTTTAAAGACAACTTCAGTACAGTTCTGGATTGTAAATCATTAATAGTTTTTTTTCTGATAACTGGAACTGTCTAGAATTGCTGTATAACTTCAGTCTAAAAAACTTTTCTATAAGTAATCTTGCTTTGGCTTCCAAATTGAAAATGTGGGATTCTTTTACTATCTTTTCTTTTCTAGGCAGCTTTTGTTGTCTCAAATGTCTTTTATATTTTTGTGAGATCAGTAACCTTTAATGCTTTATTAACATCTCAAAAACTAAGACATTTTGAAAAGATTTCACTTCATTTGCACTCTGTGCTTTTATTTTCTACAGCAGTATGATATAATGCAATATTTTATTTTTAGTGTTTTCTTCTACTTATTAAATATGAAGTCAGTATAAATGTATATTTTCTATTTTTTTCTATCTTACTTATTGATTCTAGAGTATTTTCTGACCTGGAAAAGCCATCTAGGTATTTGTAAAATGAAATACTACTATGAATGCCTTCAGTTCCATGATTCAATTAGAGGTGACTGAACTTTTGACATTTACCTAAATTTTTGCATAGTGGCATGTTCTTAATATCCCTTTCTCTTTCTCATCCAACTCAGTAAGTTTTAACACAATAAAATGCATGGTAGTGTAGTTTTCTTATTTTTCATCCAGTTCCAATTTTGACATTAGTTAGCAAACATTTCTTATTTATGTATTCATATTGATCAATTTATTAGAGGAACATATCCATATAGAGTAAACAAAACATATTCAATAGGAAAGCAGATACAATGTATCTAACAACTTTAGCAGCTGAAGCTCAGAGATTATTATTGAAGGGAGAGGGTGCTGAAAGATGGAAAAGGCCATTGGATCAAGGACTGTGCTGGGAGACTGTCTCCTAATAAGGTCAGACACTACACCTTTAAAATATCAGTAACATGGCTATCTAAACGTAATCTTAACATGGTCAACAGAATACATATGCTAATGTACAAAGCACACCCATAAGACCTTAACACTACAAAAATCTACAGAAAACTAAGGAATGCTGAGGGTGTAAGAAATAGCCTTTCCTAGGAAAGAGACTCACAATTCAATATGAATGATCATGCCTGAATACTTGTATATATAAAACCTTAGGGTATGGGACAGAATGTTATGAAATTATTGTGGTGATTGTTCTTTAGCATGTAGATCTGTTCCATTGATAAGGATCTAATTCTAGAAAAACACTGTGATATCTCATAGAATGACCAGGAATGTAGACAGTTTTAATAGGGACATTTCAGAATTTCCATGAACAGTTGCAACATAAAAATTGAACTCAAAATTTGCATGTTCCATTCTAAATGAAGGAAGACACAGAAGGGAAAGTGATAACCTCAGAGACATTTGCGTTATGTTCCATTCAAAGTAGAGGCAGATGCTGAAGGGAATATGAAGATATCTTTGATGGAAAATGACCAAAGACAATAAATCAGATAAATATTGCCATTATTTTGAAGTCATGTACCTTCAGACTAAATGTTCAAATATATGAAAAAGGCAAATATTTCATATTTGCCAAATGAACCCCAGACCAGTTTGTCTCAGTATGCAAGACTGCAGGGGTACTCACTCAAGGAGAAATCTTGCCAGAGGCACGATGTTTGGCTGGTTGGTCTTGGTATCCACTGTGTACAGCATAACATTGAAGAAATATCCATCTTGTCCTAAATAGAAACTTTCATCATATGTTACCTCTTAGAAATGTCGGGTTTGTTTCCTTTTAGTTTACCTTTTGGTGTCCTTTGAAAAGCATTTCTTACTTATGTAAGCTTACTAGTTTTCATAGAATCAAAACATAAAAAGTTGAAGTAAGACATCTAATATAAAATTCTGTCATTTTACAAACTTAAATGTTGAATAATTCATTTCTTCATACCTCCTTTCTTGTAAACATAGAAGGGAAATTAGTAGCTTGTGTTCACCCATACTTATATTGCAGCTTTGAAGAGTTGTTCACTAATAATACAAAACCCTTCTTGAAATGTACATTTGTTTTTAAAGTTCTAAGACAACAAAACATTTTATAGGGGAAAAAAACCTTGAAAACAAAAATAGCTGAAAAGCTACAGATTCTACTTCCATTTACTTGTGTGCAAACTGACCACAACAGTCAGTACTTTGACTTGATTACTTTACCACATTGACACATAAATGAAAAGCACTGGAACTCCTAGCAAGAGCATATTTGACAAGCTCTAACACAATTGTTTGCAAAATTATATTGAAATCTCCGCTTCCATTTATCTTTGTTAGCACAGCGTCAGAAATCAGTGGTTTGGAATTTTTGTATAATTTAACTCTAAGAGAATTAAGTGTGCAGGTGTTCAGAGAATAGCCTATTTTTCTAAGTAAATAAAATCATTTGAGAGAAAATATTATTTTTATTACCATATGAAAGAATATTCAATTGATCTAACTCATTTCTGAAAGAATAAACACAAGTATACTGCAAAGAAGGAGATGATAAATCAAGAAACAAAAATGCAATTAGTGAAAGCAATCTCAGGATGTTGAATTAGTAAACATGATAAAATTACTTAAACAAGTGCATTGAATGGTTTCACAGACCCTGTCTCTCTTAAGGTTGCTAAGTTAAGCTAGGATATAGGTATCCTCTCTTTTTAATGCACCATGAAAACAATAATATGAATGTTCATAATATAGAATAACTAAAAACTTGGTTAATTTTATATAATTTTCCATTGCTCCTTTCTTCTATGCATTTTCAACTGTGCCTCACATGAAGCTTCCCAGACAGTTGAGTTTCAAGTGCATTTTTTCAATGTCTATCCAGGAGGAAATTATGTGTAGTCCATTTTGAAGTTTAAAAGCTCTGATGGAGTTTTCCCTTTAGGCAACATAAAGGTTTTATGCACCATTTCAGGCTTTCTTATTCTTCTTTTGCTCTTTGTGGTTTCTGAGTACGATCTGAGCTTTCTATGTAATAATCCTTCATGTAAGTGAAAGCCTATTGGTTCCACAGCCTATTATGCAACTTAAATAATATTAGTTCCCTTAACCTTACATTTGTGTATTTATTTTCTAACCTGTAAATCATGTTTTTGTTTGTCCCTAAACCTTCTTCAGCTTTCCCAAGGTATTTTTCACTTAGCACATTAAGGTCTTCACACACTGTAAGATGATGCAAAAATTACATGTCTTATCCACATTATTCTTCTGTTTAGGCATCTGAGGAGTTGAACTATTAATTTTTCTAATGTTACTCTTAGACTATTGTAAAGGACATTATTGTCTTCCTTCAACAAATGCATCTTCTCCTCTATTGAGATCTCAACATTTGCTTCCATATTCATCCTGTCTGAATACTTTTTTTCCTTAATTATCTCAACACTTCTACTTATGAAACAATTTCACATTTCATTAGAACAGGGAGCCATCTTGCCCATCTTATCTATTTATTTTCTTCAAATTATGAGTGTTTAGGAGTTTTGAGCAAATCTTCAATTTTATGATAAAAAACATAGTGGAATCAGATAAGTCCTTTATTGTTTTGTTCCCTTTCTTTATGTGGAGACTTTTTATATCCTAAGTCATTCAGATTTTGCATGTGACTCATTTCTAAATGAATGAACTGTAAATATGGGCTTGTGTTCCTTGAAAGTCTTCAACTACCAAAATGTGCTTTGTTCTCACATTTCACAATGGTATTTTCTTAAATGCTTCACAGTTGCCTTTAGAACATATTTATCTACTAACAGAAATCTATAGTATTGATCTTTTTTTGCATTTGTCTTTTCAATTTTACTGCATTTATTAAGAGCACATATAACTGTTGCATTTTATTTCCATATTCCTTACTCCAGTTTTACAAATCTTCTTTTAATTTGACTCACTTTCATTCTTAGTCTGATTTTTATTTATTATAAGACATATGCAGTACACCAGTATATAGCAAATGTTTTTTCTACCAAAATTTTAAATCTTAATTTGTTTATGTATTTTACTTTTTGTATTTTTATCATTCATTTTTCATTAAGACAATTTTCATATTCAAATATATTTTGATCATATTCATTCTCTCCCCGTCTCACTCTAGATCCCCCCACCCGCTTGAACTTCAAGTTCCTTCTCAAAAAATAGCCCAATACAAAACCAAACTTCCCAAGAACCAAGAAACAAAATAAAAATACAACAGAAAGAAATAAAAACAATGAACACCAAACTATTATCACATAAAAGCATACATGAAAACAAAAACAAACAAAAAATCCAAAACTGTGGAGTCCAAATATATGTTGATTAATTACTCCTGAATATGAGGCCTTTACTGGAATAATTGATATTCGCAGTGTCACTCTATTGGAGAAAACTAATTATCCCTCTCCAACTAAGTATAAGTGACAGTTCATTGCTAATCCTTAACCTAGTGGCTAGGTTTTTATCCATTCATTGGTTTTTAAAAATATAACAAAATAAGATATAATAAAATAACACAAAAAAATCACGTTGAAGTTGGGCAAGAAAACAGAAGGAATAAAACCTTAGAAAGGCAAAAGAATAAGAAACCCTTTTTTTGCTCACCCAGGATCCCATAAAACCACTAAACTGGAAATTATAATATATGCACACAGAACCTGGTGCAGACCCATGCAGGTCATGTGCACACTGATTCAGTCTCTATAAGTTCATAAGAGCTTTGTTCATGTTGACTTAGAAGGTATTGTTTAGTTGGTGTCCTCCATCCATTCTGGCTCTTAACTCTTGCTACCTCCTCTTCCACAGGGTTCCTTGAGCTCTGAGGGAGATATTTGATGTATTCATTCCATTTAGTATTAAATGTTCCAAAGTCTCATACTCTGTGTAATACCTGGCTTTGAGTATCTATATTTGTTCCCATTTGCTACAGTAGGAAGTCTCTTTGCAGAAAGCTGAACAAGAATCTAATCTATGAGTATAGTAGAATATCACTAAGAATCATCTTATCACTGAGTTTTTAAGACAAGTAGCATTAGGTTTTACCTTAGGTACCTGGGCTAATTAGCCTAAGTTCCTTGGTCATTCAAGAAATGTCAAGAATGGATTCCATCTTGTAGAATGATTCTCATGTCAAAGCAGCTATTATTTGACTACTCCCACAAGCTTTGAGCCTCTATAGCCCTAGCATATCTTATAGGTAAGACACCATTGTAGATAAAGGGGTTGTGGCTATCTTAGTGTTTGTGTTTATCTTTTGAGAGCATGCAGAGCACATTCCAGTACCCAAAATACTGGGACTTAGGGGTGAAAGTTCTAGGTAAGCATTGACTCTCTTTATCTTCATTTTTAGTGAGTTGTGTATGTGTTTTCTCCAGGAATTAGACCTTGCTGTCAGTTTGTGGAGAGCAATCTACATTCTTGACTACAGTATGAGTTGTCTGTGAATTACTATGGCAATCGTTGGACAATGACTAGATTAATTATAACCCAATTCCAGAAATAAAAACTTTACTTGGTAACCATTTAGGACTTTGTCTACCTATTATTTGTTCATTTCATTTAGCTTACCTTTATATATACATATACTTTAATAGTTTTACTGTGTTAGATTTTCATTCTACCCTGAAATGACCCTTAAATTCAGTTGTCTCTCCCTGTATTTCCTCCCACAACCCCATCTGCATTCTCCAGCTTACTTGACTTGCCATTCCAACCCTACCCCCATTTGTCCATACCTTTCTATTCTATTTCCCTTTATATTGAGATCTATCAACCACCATTTGTTCCTTACTTCACAGCAAATTTTAGAATGTCATTTTTAATAGCTAATTAATACTCTATAGAACATCATGAGCTCGGTTGAGCAAGTTTCCTTGTGGTAAGGTGAAGTATGCCGAAGAGTGGTATAGATGGGTCATGAGGTAGTTTGATCTTCATCTTCCAGAGGAACTGCTACATTGACTTCTGCAGTGACTATACAAGTATTCACTCCCATAAGCAATGGAGGAGTTTTTCTTTTACTCAATGTCTTTGTCAGCATGAGGTCTCACTTGTTTTGTTGATCTTAGCCATTATGACAGTTGTAATAAGGAATGCAAAGTAGTTTTGACTTACATTTCCTGATGGCTAAAGATGTAGAGCATTTCTTTCAGTGTTTCTCAACCATTTGAGTTTCCTCTATCTAGGATTCTCTGCTTAGTTCTGAACCTCATTTTTAACTGAGTCATTTGTTTTCTTGATATCTATTGTTTTGAGTTCTTTATATATTTTGAATATTAGACACCTATCAGATATATAACTGGTAAAAATAAATCTTTTCCTTTCTGTTAACTGCCATTTTATCAGAATGACATTGTCCTTTTCTGTGCAGAAACTTCTGTTTCATGAGGTCTCCTTTATTAATTAACCTTTATTATTATTAATTAATTAACCTAAGCCTGTGTTAATGGTATTCTGTTTAAAAGTCTTTCAATGTGTCAGTGAGTTCAAGGCTATTCCCACTTTCTCTTCTATCAGATTCAGTATGCCTAGTTTTCTGTTGCACTCTTTGATCCATTTGGATCAATTTTTGTTCAGGGTGTTATGTATGGATCAATTTGGATTCTTCTACATACAATCATCTAATTTTACTTGACCAGCATGAAGATGCTGTCTTTTAATCCAATGTGTGTTTCTGGTTTCTTCTGTGGGAAATCCTTCAGTCAATAGCCTGTAATATACCAGCTTTCTTGGGCATTGCCTCTTATACTATAAATGCAGACATAAAATTTGAGCACTCTCTCTCTCTCTCTCTCTCTCTCTCTCTCTCTCTCTCTTTCTCTCTCTCTCTCTCTCTCTCTTTCTCTTCCCTGATGGATTCAGTTCCAGTTCCCCACTCATGCAAAGTACTGTGAGTCTACCCCTAAATAAAGAACCCTTTATTATACTCAATTCTGAGCTACTGAGTAATTACTCTATCATTTCTATCTACAGGTTTCTATACCAAAAATCAGTAGTCTAGAGGTGTGTGTTTGTTGTCTATAGCTTTATAATATAACTAGAAATTAGAAAATGGTGCTGGTGGCACCTCCAGCTATTCTTTTATTCAGGAGTGTTTTAGCAATCCGGTTTCTAGGTTGGTTTATTGTGTGTGTGTGTGTGTGTGTGTGTGTGTGTGTGTATGTGTGTGTGTGTGTGTGTTTATTTTTGATAGGGTTTTCTGTTCTGTCTGCTCCCATAGCTATTCAGTCCCAAAGAAACACACAGAGGCCTGCATTAATTATAAACTGATTGGCCTAGGAGGTCAGGCTTCTAATTAACTAACATTTACATCTTGCATTAACCCATAATTCTTGCTTGTGTTAGTCACGTGGCTTGTTACCTTTATCAGTGAGGCATTCTCATTGTCGTCTGTGTGATGACTGCCTACTGAACCTTTCCTCTTCCCAGAATTCTCCTGTTCTGGTTGCCCCTCCTATACTTCCTGCCTGGCTACTGGCCAATCAGCATTTTATTAATCTAATACATGTGCCAAATTTTACAGGGTATAAGACCATTGTCCTGCATGGCTCGTTTAAGAAGGCTTCCTGGTTCGTTGTAGCTGCACAAACAGCTCTGGCTCTTTCAGAAGGCTGAGCATTTGAATGGGGTCGGTGAGCAGTATGTTACAAATTTCTTAATTGTGGCACAGACCTGTTTTGACCCAGGATTTGGGGTGAAGAGACTAGCTATCAGTGGCAGTGAATATGCCTCTGCCATGTTGGACTGGGTGGAGCAAGCACGCAGGACTGCAGAGTTAGTCCTATCCATGCCCACATAGCATTTAAAAGAATAAAATTCTCCTGGTCTCAAAATAATTACAGATACGCATGCAATAAAGATGAATCCAGATAGAAAAGACCTCAAAATGGGTCATGGTATTGGATTAATGTATATCAGGTTAGGAGAGAAAATAGTTATTAAAAAAAGTAAGTAATTTACTAAAAACAAGGAAAGAGTCAGAGTCCAGAAAGTCATAGATAAAAGGAGTAAAGAAAAATAAGCCACATAAAGATGCAATATACAGAGAGCATCTGGATTATATATATTATTGTGTTTTCTTTGAATTTTTTGACTGTGAAGGAGCTAAATATGGAGAGACATTTCATTGTGTGGGCTGCTAAGCTAAAACAACAGATGTATTTTAAAGGTATCTTGACTTCCAAATTTGGGTTTAAGGATTTGTTGCTTTGGAAAAGAGGTTCTTCTTTGTTTCCACAGAGAATGAGAACCTGTGGATTCCTCTCAGACTAATGAGGTTTGATGGGTCAAGAAATCCTGAAAGGTTGCTGTGAACACCCTCCAAAATTACTTCACCCAACAAAAAGCAGAAAGAAGTTTGGAGAGAAGTATGCCCAAATTCCCAAATATTGTTTCTGAATGTTTCTTTACAATTAAAGTAGGATATTGCTGTGGACCAGCCTTGACAAAAATACCTTTCTTCAAAATGGAGGCTTAGGAATTTAGAAATATAGTAAAGAATACAAAGATGCAAATGAAAATAATAAAATGTAGAAATGTGTAGGATAGTATCAGGAGGGAATTTTTCAGTGAGTACTGAAAATTTGCCCTTGTTTAATTTCTAGCTGGATAATATACCCCTTACCCCAAAAGGTAGGAGTAAGACAAAAGACTGCATTAACCAACTGAAAATCACAGCTACCTTCATCCAGCTTGTGCCTAGACGCTCACCCTGGACCAAACACTCTGTAACCACTCCCTGGGTGGAATCCCAAGTTATTTTCCATAAAGGGAACTGGAAATTAGTTGGATCCTTAAACTTTTGTTTTAGGTAGGAACCAACTACTTCCTATTCCAGGAGCATGAGGTCTGGCAACTAGACACACCTGTTGACAATAGCCTTGAGAGAGCGGAACTCTCTGACTTAAAACTAGGTGGGACCTTTGTTTGAGGTAGAAGTACAATAACCTTGAATGAACAAGAAACAAGTCCCAAACTCTATGACCTTTGGCCTCTTTGGGTCTCCACAATTGTTCATTTTTATTAATTTTAAAAAAGTTTGTGCTTCTTCAATAAAGCAGATAATTGCTTCTGCCTTGGGATGAACACTTTTTTTTGTTCATTCTCACCCTTCTTTAGAACATGCGGTCTAATTCATGTAAGCCCTTGTCTTGGGCACCTGGGGGTGGAAAGGATCAATACCCATTCTTGACTGCAGACTTCTGTAAACAAAGGGTTAAGGGAGAAAGTACTGGGCTCTTTGTCTTCAAGCCAAGTTTCTGTCAAAAGAGTTCATTAACAATTAGCTAATGATAAGCAAGCAGATAATACTTTGTGCTATGCATACTTTAATGGCTAATATATCTCCTTATGAAAGAAATGGAGGATCACTAGGGTTGGGAATACCCACTCGTGAAAATTGGTCTAGAGTATTCAGCTGTATGAAACTCTATAAATTTGTCTTATCAAACATATAAAACTCAAGAATTCATTGCTAGTGTCAAACTTTTCTTAGACAAGTTCTAATCATTTTCTAACCATTAACATCTTATAGTAAAATAAGCATTAGCACGTCAATACCATAACATAATTTAATAGGTCAATACCATTCCACTACTTAACAAATCAAGATTCTCTTAAATTCATTCTAACCAAAAGACAAGAAAAGATTTTTGCAGTGGGTAAGAATCCAAATGCAATGCTGCTTTTAAGCAACTGTCCCAGTCTCTGAGAAGCAGAACAAGCCCTTAGGCTACCCTGCTCTTATCTGAAGAGGGCTTTCAGCCCTTTTTCCCCTGTGGGGAAAATTGAGATCTCAGTTCTCAGGTTCTCTTAACATTTCAACAGCAGACTGAATACCTCATTGGCAATCTGAGTTCTGTGTTTCTAGTCTGGCTCCAAAGTTAATAGTATTCAGACTGCAACAAGTTGTAATTATAGTGGTCCTCACAGTAGGGTCTCAATGGCTATGTGGATCCTGAGTGTCTAGAAGCATTCCAGCATCATGTAGTGCTGAACAGTGTCCCACTGTGTAGAATGGTGGCAGCAGGTCCTGTGGATCAAGCACTCCTCTCCATGGAGTCAGGAAAGGCAGGACCATGAACTTTCACTCTGACTCCTCCATAGGGGTATTAGCAGCTACAATGTCATTGAATCTGGTGTTCTTCTGCTGGACACATCAAACCAGGTGTTCTGGATTCCATCTCGCTTAATCCTCATTCTGTGAAAAGACACAGACATAACCTCAGCCCCAAATTAATACAGGGTCGAGACCTTTCCATTGTCCAGTTCAAGGGTCTTTCCACCTTGCTTTAGCACTTTTGTGCCATTATACCATAATCTTTTCGTGGCTCATCGCTCATTGACATCCATAATGAAGAAGTTTAGTGTAAACATTGCATGATTTAAGGCATTATGTGACATTTAAGGATATAAATTTCGTGTTTTTATCTTTTGAAGTTGTGTTTTCAAGGAGTTATGAGCACACTCCACAATTCCTTGTCCTTGAGGATTATAAGGAATATCATTCTTATGTTTGATATTCTATTGGGCACAAAATTGCTGAAACGCTTTATTAACATATCTGTATCTATTATATGTCTTTATTATTTTTAGGGCTCCCATATATGAGAAGCATATTAAGCAATGATTAACATGCTTGCTAGCTTCCCCAGTTTGTGCAGTGCCCATCAAGAGTCATGAATATGTATCGATTGTCACATGCACATACCTCAATTTTCCAAACTGAGACATGAGTAACATTTATTTGCCATATGTGATTTAGAAGTAGTCTTTGGGGATTTACCCCCAAATGAGTTACAGATAAATATTTTGGGCATATCTCACATTGCTTAGCAATTTGGTGAGCAGCTTTCCTTGTTAATTTAAATTGCTTTTGTAAACTTACTATTTTGATGGTGCAAAGCATGCAACTGCTGAGCAAGCTAAACATGTGATAGATTGACGATTTTTGTAAGTTTATCAGTTTAAAGCATTATCTTCAGCTAATGGACCAGGAAGAATTGAATGCACTCTGATATGTCTCACAAAAAACATGGCAACTTTCTTTGTTGTATGGTCTCTTGTTGTTGTATGGAATCTGCTGAAATAGCATCTTAACTTGCCTATTTCTAGTCCTGATGAAGGGGACAGTCTCTAGGACCTGGGAAGCATTAAAAATATATTGGCTGTCAGTATATAGATTAAAAGCTTCATTTGCAAAGTGTTGAAACATTATAGCTACAGATCACAGCTCAACTATCTGAGCTGAGGCTGGTTCTGTCTACACCACATGTCCTTTACTATTAACTATATATGCAGCTCTCCCATTAGAAGAACCATCAGTGAAAATTAATAAAGCATCCTTTAAAGGACCTTTTGCTATCATTTTAGAGAAAATGAAGGAATGCATTTCTGAAAACTGCAGCAACAGGTCAGCTGGAAAAAAGATATTACTCTGTCTTGGAATTGAGCAAACACAATTGCCAAAGAATCACTATTTTGGAATAACCATTCAATTTGTTTCTTAGTATAAGGAATATTGATCATAGCCAGTTCCTTGCCAAAATATCTCATAGATTCTATCCTGCTTTTCTGTGCTAAGCAAGCTACTGATTCAAAATAAGGGTTTAATACTTTAGCTGGCGATACATGAAGGTGCACTTTTAAGAGTGGCCCTTTTTGCCTTAAAACTGCTGTAGAAGAAAGTTTTCTGGGTAATATATATGCCTGCCAAGGCTGGTCATAATTTATATAATGTACTGGCTGTTTTTGTTTAGTATGCTTTACCTGGGAGAGCACTTGTCTGGCAGCTTCTGAAAGCTGTCTACTGGAATTTGGAACACTGTCCCCTTTAAGGATTTTACTTAGAGGCTCAAGGTCTCCTGCAGGATACCTTAAATAAGGTCCCAGCCATTGGATGTCTCCCAACAACTTTTAGAAATCATTTAGAGTCTTTAAACCATCATTTTTAATTTCTAATTTTTGAGATTTAATTTCTTTGGGGTGTAACATATGACCTAAATACTGGAAAGGTGAATGCCTCTGCACTTTCTCTAGAATGATAGCTAGCCCTACATGGCTAAGGTTCTGTTGTATTAGTCCAAATGTCTCAAGTAAAACTCCTTAATCTATTTGGGCAATCTCTTTGGGCAATATGGATATTATCCATATAATGGACAATATAAACCTGTGGAAATTGATCTCTGACACTTTGTATAGCCTGAGCTACAAACTTCTGGCACAAGGTTGCACTGTTTGCCATACTCTGAGGTAAGATGCTCTGTTGATATCTTTTCATTGGCTCTGTGAAATTATCTGAGTAGATACTGAAAGCAAATCTTTGGAACTAGGCAGGCTCATTGCCTGTTCTGCCTGGGCCAGTCACAGGCCACGTTCAGTGGTCCTACTATAGACTGTGACCAGCTGGCAAATTTAGCTCAGATTCTCAGGTGTCCACCATTATAGCAGCTTTGAGACTGCCACGTTCATAAGCTTAGGCAGATACTAATTTTTACTAGCCTTGCCTTTTTTCTTTATTTTATATCTTGTAATCCCAAAATTAGGAAAATTCCTAAATCCTCTCCTCCGTTAAACTTATGAACTTTTCCCTATAGCTTGGCTCATTGGTCAATTAGCATCTATGTATTTGCATTAAGCAACTCTGGACACTGACTGTGGGAGGTATAGATAGCCCTTTAAATTTTCTTTCTCTCCTGCCTTTCCTGGTTCTACCACTCAGTGTGGGACAGACTCAACTGGCCATAGCACATGAGTGGACTGCCACAATCTCAGCGGTAACCTAAGTCATTGTTATGTCAAATGCCATATTCTCTTCACTCTTTTCACTCAGTCAGCATCAACAGAGGCTGTGGCTTGGTGGCCCGAGCACTGCTACTTATAGGGGTGAAGGCAAGGCCTTACTTTTAACTCTGCAAGTCCTGGAGCAGCCTGAAGTCAGCAGCGGTTAAGCTGCCAGTGCAGGGGCAGAAATATAATATTTGCAAACTCTAGAAATCTCTGCCTTTTTCTTTGCTTCATTCCAACTCCTATAGCTATCAAAATACATGCAAGCAACTATACATATAGTTGAATCTTATTTCTTTATGCTGTTCTTACAAATATTTACAGTTTTACTCCCGAATTTATCTTCCCTGCTTCTCTTATTTTTAAATTCTATTACTTATTTCTAAGCACTCATTATTCACCTATCCACCCGTGACTCAATTTTTCCCCCACGGGTTTATTGAATTCTCCTCCATACATCTGGTTACTCTTTCATGTTTTTCATTGTTCAACGGTCTGCCCCACATTGGGCACCATTTGTAAGGAGTCAACCTTGAAAAAATACCTTTCTCCAGAGTGGAGTCATGGGAATTTAGAAATATAGAAAAGAATACAAAGAAGCAAATGAAAATAATAAAATGCAGAATCATATAGGATAGTATTGGGAGGGAATTTTTCAGTGAGTACTGAAAATTTGCCCCTGTTTAATTTCTAACTGAATAATATACCCCTGACACCAAAAGGTAGGAGTAAGACAAAAAGACTACATTGACATACCAATTGAAAATCAGGGGCTACATTCATCATGTCATGCCTGAGACTCTCATCCTGGACCAAACACTTCGTAGGCAAACCAATCCCTGGTTGGAATCCTAAATTATTTCCATAAAGGAAACTGGAACTTAGATGGATCCTTAAACTTTTGTTTTAGGTAGGAACCAACTACTTCCCTATTCCAGGAGCACAAGGTCTGGCAACTAGACACACCTGTTGACAATAGCCTTGAGAGAGCAGAACTCTCTGATTTACAATTAGATGAGACTTTTGTTTGAGGTACAAGTACAAGAATGAACAAGGAACAAGCCCCAAACTCTACAACTTTTGGCCTCTTTGGGTCCCCACAGGGTATGCTATAGATGTGAATACTTCACATTTGTATGGATCTTGGTTTATTGATAGGAATTTAAGGTCAATTTTGTTATATATATATATATATATATATCTTGATTAAGGTATTATGTTCATACAGTTCATTAAAAAGTGCAATGTACAATTAAGAAATACAGGTTAATAGATAGTCATCTATAATAGTCAAGCTTGTTGTCGTGTTAGTTAGGTGTTTAGTTAGTTTTAGATGTACAGTGATGTATTTCAAGATGGATAGGTATTCTGCAAATCTTTCAAAGACCATAGAATATGGCATTAAATGGTTTTAAAACTTAGGACTTAATGAAAATGAGACACATCTGCTCCTGGCAGCACCAATCTACTTCAAGAGGATGATAGGCACCAAGAGAGGCTTCTCATGGAGTTTGTTAGCCATTTGGACAATAAACTACTATGGCCTGGACTGTTTGATGTTGTGCTGTGTGAACAGAGAAATGACTGCTGAACTGCTTAAAGGTGAAAGTGTCCTTCAGGGTGCCTGCTTCATGAAAGGGTCTGCCAGACATTCTGCAGGTTACAGAAGAAAGTAACTGATGGATTTTGCCATTACAAGGCATAACAAATCTTCAAATTTCCTGCTTCATAAAAAAGGCTGCTGGATACTATGGGTCTGTAGGCTCAAGATGGTTTCTGCAACATTAGAGAACTTTGGGTAACTGTCTAGGTAGGAAGATATCTCTGTCAATTCTAGAGTTTGGAAAGTTGCTTATAACATACTTCCTCTTTACTTAGGTAATATTATATCCTTCTGGAATCTTTAATGGAGTTGAAGAATAGATAGTTATAATCATAGTTTTCCTTAAATATGATAAAAGATAAAGTAGATATAAATATTTAACTATAATTTTTGCTTAATATCTGTTTTGTTATATGTAATTTTATTATGTTTAAGTTAAAACTTTCCTTTATATTTAAACAGAAAAGGGGAATTAAATGATGTGGGAAGTCCTTATGTCTATGTGCTGCTTTTATTGGTTGATGAAGAAAGCTGCTTTCAGGCAATGGCTTAATGTAAAATAGTGAGGCAGGAAATCCAAACAGAGATGTAGAGATAGAGTAGGCAGAGTCCGAGAGAAGCCATATAGTTGCCTCAGTAGACAGATGCCTCTCCGGAGCCTGCTGAAACTTTGCCAGTAGGCCACACCTTACGGTGATACATGGAGATCGCTTAGTTTAGGATATAAGAGCCAACTATAAATAAAGCTATTGGCCAAACAGTATTACAAATAATATAATTTCTGTGTGATTATTTCAAGTCTGGGTGGCTGGGAATGAATGAGTGTAAAGCTGAGGATTGTCATTTCTAGGTTTTTGAAGAATTGTATTGGAATTTTTATGGTGATTGTATTGAATCTGTAGATTGCATTTGGTAGGATGGTCATTTTTTAATAATTCTATAGCTCCATGATCCTGAAATACTTTCCATCTTCTCATTTTTTTTTCAATTTCTTTCTTAAATAATTTGAAATTTTTTATGCAAGTTTTTCATTTGCTTTGTTAGAGATGTCTCAAAAATTTTATATTGAATTAGACTATAGTGAAAGGTGAAACTCCCCTGACTGATTTCTCAGACCACTTGTTATTTGCACATACGAGAGATAATGATTTTTTGAGAGTTAAATGTATATCCCTCTTTTTTGATGAAAGTATTTAGCAGCTATAGTATTATTCTACAGAAATTTTTGGATCACTTATATATACTATCATATCATATACAAATAAAGATTCTTTGACTTCTTACTTTCCAATTTGTTCTCCTATTGTCTGATTATCGAACTTAGACTTCAAGAACTGAATTCAACAGTTAAGGAGAAAATAAACTTTATTTTAGTGGAATTGCTTTGAGTTTCTCTCCATTTAAGTTGATGTTCATGGTTATGGACCTACCTCCAATTACTTTATTGTGTTTAGGTAAGTCCCTAGTATGTCTACTCTCTGCAGAACTTCTATCACTAAAGGATGTTGGTCTTTGTCATATCTATGTAGATGGTCATGTGGTTCTTCTCTTTTAGTTAGTTTATATGGCAGATTATCAAATTATGTTTGTTGGCCCTACCCTGAATCTCTAGAATGAACCTTATGTGATAAGGATGAATTGTCTTTATGATATGTTCTTGGATTCAGTTTACATGTATTTTATTGAACATTTTTGCACCAATGTTCATAAGGGAAATGGTTCTATAATTCTCTTTCTTTGTTAGAAGAAAATTATATGTGGTTTTAGTATCAGGTAACTGCCTTGTAAATTGAATTGTTCAATATCCCTTTTTTTTCTATGCATTTTAAATGACCATCTACATAACATTTTGGATAAACCTGGTAAGCACATTACAATTTTTAAATAATTGCCTAATTCTAAACTAAAACCTGTTAAGTAAGGAAAGTCATCGTCTTCTTTATATTCATAAAATGTTGTTGATGAATTATTGCTCCTTTACAGTAACAAAAATTTATTGAGAATATAGTTCCTTTGATACTACCCCAGTTTTGTCTTTCAGAGGAAATAATACATTAAAACACTATTTGTTGTAAATTTCTAGGATTCGTAGGCTGTGAGTCCTCATTCTGTATGAAGTTGCAAAAAAAATTGACATTAATACAATGTTTCTCAATGCAGAACAAACCAACCAGAGTCATAATTAATCCAAGGTATTTCTGGCACTATCCTCCACGAGTAATTACACCACTTCCAGGAAGCTATGATTCTGAAGGCAGAACATGTCAATTTTCCACTGAGCTTCATTTATGCCAACCAATGCTAAAAATGCCTGAAATTCCTCAAGTTAGATTTGAGACTGTTATACATTATGAATTCTAGTACATGAAGTTGTTTGCTTTCAAGAAAATCAAATGGTTTATGTATAGAAAGAAAAGCTTAACATTTTCCCATGGTGGTTCTTCATCATATAATTATTAAATTAGTGTACCTTGAATACATTGTTAGAATGTTTGGTTTTTAAAGTTACTGTGGGACTTATTTTGGAAGTGAAATGATCTATTGTTGACTGTAAAAAATGAATTAGTGAGAAGAAATAATTGCTGCTTGAGTTTCTGTTTTGAGTTTTAATTTTTTTTAATTTATTCAATTATTTTAGTTTTGGGTCAAGACAGAATTTTAAATAGTTTTTGTCTTTGCTATTTTGTATTATGTGTATATACAATGCGGTATTCAATGCTAAAATTATAAAATGAAAGTTATCAATTAAACCAAATTTTTCATACTTATTTTTGTCTTTCCCTAGGGAAACACAGAAAAATGCCTACTCACCCCAAACTGGGCAACCATAACAGGCCAAAGAAGCAATATCCCTCAAGTCCAGCAATGAGCTCATCAAGGTCACCGAGAGAAACTTGCGTCAAGAAACACTTAGAATAACTTGGGTTAATCAAGAGTAGCTGCATCATGATCATAAAAGCTGCTTTCTTGTTCTCTATACAATTTGAAATTAATTCTACCAATGTGCTGTTTCTATAATTTTTGGACATGTCCTAATGATTTTTGTAACTTTCTGCTCTTGTCAATTCTTGAAAATTTCGTTAGTTTCTTTAGTCATATGTGTCTTCCTCCTCTCTCCAGAAAAGATTACTTCATTTCATAAGAGATTAGCTATACAAAAATCCGGAAGTATAAAGTGTCAAATATCCATACAGGATTTCATTATTATTTAAAATAATAAAGGCTGGGCATAGTGGTTCAGGAATTAACAGAACTCAAATGGTGCATTATACAAATCTCTGGGCGATTGAGGTCAGCCAATTATACACAGTGAGTCCCACGTCAACCAGGACTTCATAGTGAGACCCTGTCTCAAATAAAAGAAAATTAAATAAAACAAAAGCAAAAAAATGCATATCTATCTCACTAGTATGCAAAGTTTATTTAATATAATCTTTAAATTCATATGTATATTAAGAACTATCTTTAACTGAAATTCTAAAATTTTTCATGATTTATTATCAATGTTCAATGCAGATATTATCTTCTATATTTATATACTCTCAGTCATGTTCAAAATTCCAAAGTCAAAAAGAGCTGTAAGTGGAAAATCTTAAGAAGCCCTACTTTAGTTTCTTATTCTAAACTGTGCAAGCATGTTGGGTTTATATAAAGTGAGATTCAGTTGAGTTTCATGCCAATTCTGATGGATAATTTCTTTTACATTAAGTTTCACTACTAATGGTTGCTGTTTAGATCACATTGTCTTAAATTGGATTTGAAGACTCTAAGAAGAAAGTGAAAATGCTAAAGCCACAAAATATATGCACATATAATCTTTGAAATAATTGCAATAAGCAATAAGGCATAATAGTACATCACCTTGTGTCATACAGATTAGACCTAATATCATTATCCTGCAATTTCAGTTCTTGACGACTTACAAAGGTAACCTGTAGTAAACCTGACAATTCACTCCTGGTATTGAACTGTTGCAGCCTACAGGCTTCTAAGTAAACATTTCAATGGGTCACAATCGATGTAATATAAAATGAAATTAATTTCAAAATTTATAACTGATTTAATGCAAGTTATTCTACATGTCACTTGTCATATAGAATATCAGAGAGAAAAGAAGTATGTTTCTATGTCACTTGTCATAGAGAAAGCAAATCTAGGTTTCTATCAGTACTTTTCTGTACCACAGACAACTTTCTAAACAATATGTATATTATCAAGCTTTAAAATATAGCCACACTTAGGAGTCATTTCATTTAACTTGATTTCAAAATAATGAAATAAAATTGTTTACCTTTCATTTGAAGATTACCTAAGCTGGTGGTGGTAGTGCATGCCTTTAATCAAAGCACGTGAGAGGCGGAAGAGAAGCATACAGATCGCTGTGAGTCTGAGGTCAGCCTAGTAAGTGCAGCTGGTTTCAGGAGAGTCAGAACTGCACTGAGAAATCCTGTCTTACAAAACAAAGCAAAGCAAAACAAGACTGAGTAAGATACTAACATATTCTGTTTCTACAATACATATTGTTTCACAAAATGGTATTGTAAGATATGTCTACTAAAATAAATGTACCTCATGTAGAACCTATACTTTTAATTATCAGATTTTAAAAAATAGTCTCTTATGATTTCATAAACTATTTTATAATTAAGATCTCCTGGGGATATTTTGATACTAGTTTTGTATTTCTAAGACTTTCAATGATGCTTTAATCAAACATTAAATTCCAATATTTTCCAATACAACTCAAATAATAAGTCAAATTGATCTTTAAACCAGTATCTGACTTGCAAATTTTCAAGTCCTGAGAAATTTTAAGCAATGTTTAGGGGCAAATACATAAGCTCTTTGTCAACATTAATATAAAGCGTTGGTGCAGAGGCTGCCTTAGAATTTGAGCTGCATGGACAAACGTACAATTAAGCCAGCTAAGGTAAGCAGTATAGTCACTGTGGCAGCTGGGTTTCAGGCATGCCAACAGCCAGCCTGGTGCTTTGTAGGCATCTGGGGCAGGTGTTAGCGATCTCATTGAGGTTAATGGAAAGACTTGGATTACTTTACAGTAGTTCTGGCAACTAGAACTATGTTCCTGCCATGCCATTCCCAGTTTGCATTTTGTTTTCTACAGTTTTCCAGCAGGTTTTTTAAAGCTTTATATCACCACCAACGGTTTGACTACCACATCTCTCATCAAGCCAGATGAAGAAGTAATGTACAAAATTGTAGCACTCCATTTTCCAGTGTGAATTTTAAACATCACCATAAACTAAATATCCTGCAAGTAGTTACTTTATTAACTACGTGACCCCTATCAGAAATGAAAACTTTACTCTGCTTTCTAACAAAGTGACAAAATACTGAATCAGCAAAACTTGTTGAGTACCTACAATATAAAAAGACATTTTAATAATAACCTTTCCGAAGTAGTCTTTCCTTCATTAAGAATGTTAACATCTGCTAGAGTAGCAAGTTATAAGACATGAAATATACTAGGAGTAGAGTAAATGCTAGAAGTTGATCAGAAACAAATTAATTTTATAGATAGCAAGTTCTACAAGCTTTTCAAGGTAAGATAAAGTATAAAAATCATATAAGCAGATCAAGTAGATGTTGTAAGGCATAATATAGTTTAACTTAGGTATAATCAAAAGAGTAATAAAGACAATGCAATATCTGCCTCTCTTCCTATTTAGTTGCAGTCAGCCAGCGTGTGTTTGAGGATGAAGGAAGATGCTTTGAGTGAGTAGTGAAGCAATAGTGATAGAATCCATTAGAATATTAAGTGGTTAACAGTAGTTCTTACTAGAAGATAAAGACAATCCCACAATAATGAAATAAGATTCAATTCTGCATGTGAGGAAACTGAGTCATAGAAGGAGGAAATTCTGAATAGTCATCTCTATTGGTGAAGACCAGACTTGAATTGAGACCCTATTGATATAAAAACCTTTGCCATTCATCCTGGGTTCTTTCACTGTTAAAGAAACAACTTACATAACATGTCCGTTAGGACAAAAGAAAATTGTGTAAGATTAGTTGGTTAGTACATATGAGCACATACATAAATGTGTCCATGCATATGTATATTTGTGTTGTACACACAGAAATGTGAGAAACACATACTTTTACTGGGAATACCTTAGCCATTTACATCTCGCTTCTGTTTTACCTTTCTCTCTATAGGATTATAGCTCACTCTGCTTCCTGTTCTCCCCCAAATACTAGTCATGTTACCACCACTGTAATAGTGAATTCTTTATTTCTCTACCTTGGAAGCTCTTGACTCAACTATTTCTCACTGACTTCTCCATGGGGAATCTCAATAAACTGAATAGGCCCTCTTCCCAGACACTGTTAAATTTTCTAATATTACTGCACAATTATTTTCTTTTCCATAGCATTCTTAATACTTTTATTATCACTGTACTGACTTATTTTGTGTATTGACTTGTCTCTCCTCTTTTTCTACAAGACATATTTGCTATTTTATTATATATAAATGAGTGCTGTAGATCAGTCTTGGTACACTTGAATATATATTATTCACATTGCTTAATAAAGAGCTGGGTGGCCTATAGCTGGGCAGGAATAGATAAGGTAGGAGAGCTAGACTAGTTGGATGTTCGGAAGCAGGGCAAGTCTCAGTAGTCACAAGTCAGACAGAGAGGAAGAGGAGTGTGAAGAAAGTGAGGCAACAGGCTATGAGCCATGTGGTAGAACCCGAGTAAGAAATATGGGTTAATTGAAGTTGTAAGAGCTAGTAATCAACAAGCCTTAGCTATCAACTGAGCATGTATAATGAATATTAAGTCTCTGTGTGATTCTTTAGGATTTGGCTGATGAAACAAAATAATCTTGCTCCAAATGGCATTCCAATGTGGGGCACCTACATACACATAAGAACTGAAGAAGTTTTAAAAGGTTCCAAACACACAAAAACAGAGCCAAACATGGCTTACTAGTCTCACAGTCTCATGCCAGCCACAATACACAGATACATCTCCAGAAAACTGCCTGTGGGAGGGAGCCAGCTACCAACTGCCGTATACAACTGCATTAAGCTGAGCAGTGCCAGTGGCTGACATAACAATTTGAGACTCATCTCATGCGAATAAAAACCAATTCAGATGATCTGTAAAAACAGATCCAAACAAAAAATAACCTCTAAAAGGGTTACAGTGAGTTTGAAAATATACATAGCAGTAGGAGAGGAAAGAGAAAGAATATATAGAAGGAGATTAAAAAATAGTTTAAAAATAATAAAATCAAGTCCTTAAAATAGAAGAAGAAAGTAATAAAAAATAATAAGCCGCATAAAGATGGAAAATACTCAGTGACTGGATCCTCTATGTTTTTGTGTTGTCTTTGACTTTTTTGACTACTTGTCAATGAACAATAGCTTCTAAGAGCCATTGCATTACGAAATCTGCTAGATTAAAACAAACAAATATATTTTTAAAATATCTTTACTTCAACGTGGAAGTCAAAAGATTTGATGTTTTGAGTTATGCTTTTATTTTCATAGGAAGTTAGAGGCTATGGGTTCATGCCACGTTGATATGAACCAGGTTTGATCTCAAAAGATCTCCTGAAAATCATGGCTACAGACATAAAGAAATTAACCTAGAAAAACTACAAAACACATAACATATATTTTACCTGCTCAAACACAAAGCAAGTAATCATCTATGGCTAACATGTGTGCAATACACAGACTATACTTATATTAATGCAGATGTGTATGTTACCTTCAAATCTTATGTATTTTCAGAGCAAGGCCAATGACATCAAATGACCCAGGTGATCCATAATGCCTCCGTTGCCATTTCCTTAGAGTTCTGCATCTGGAACAGCATCAAGGTTTCTGTTTGAGATAGTCCAGTCTCACAAACTGCTCCAGTCAAGACTTAACCATTATTCTAAATTAGCTCAGGGTCTCTCAGAGATGCAGGCATGCCCAGACAATAGGAAGCAGTCTAGAAAAAACAATGCCCACATTTCCACAAGCTGGGCTATAGATGTTTGTTATCATTTAAGGAGATTTGATTAAAAGTTGTTATTGGTCATAGGAAAAAAAGCTAAATAAAAGAGTTATATTCAAATATCTTTCTAAAGGAAAAGGGAGGATTTGATATAGAAATTATAGGAAAAAGGGTAAATTACTGAATTTACATTAATCTGAAAACAATTATTAATCTTAAAATATTTTACATTGGCATGGATTTTGATTTATTGATACAAATTTAAAGTTATTTTGTTATATGTATTTTTTAACTCTTGTTTGTAGTATTGTGCTCATGTAACTAATTTAAAAATGTAATATATTGTTACAAAATACAGGTTAGTAGGTTGTCACACATAATAAAACCTGTCATATTAGTTATGTTTTAAAAGGTTAAATAGATATATTTAGCTACATAGATGGTCTTCAAACTCTTCAAAGACCTACAGAATGTTGCATTTAATATGTTTAATAACCTAAAGCTTTTCATAACAGTAAGACACATCTGCTCCATTCAGCACAATTTATTTCAAAAGATGATGATGGGCACTGAGGAACCTCCATGTGGAATTTGCTTTCTATTTTTTTTAACATTGTTTTGTTTTATTTTTTCCATTCAAAAACATAATTAAAGAAATAAAATTTTTACCTTTCTTCCCCTTCTCCCGGTCCCCTCCCGCTACCCCCCCACTCCTCCTCCCTCCCCCTTCTTCCTTGAAAGAGGGCCTGGTGCCCTGCCCTGTTGGAAGTCCAAGGCCCACCCCCCTCCCTCCCTGCCTAGGAAGGAGTGCATTCAAAAAGACTCGGTTCCCAAAAAGATAATACATGCAGAAGAGATAGGTCCTGGTGTCATTGTT
>PVIU01021419.1:0-31670 GCA_004026605.1 Ondatra zibethicus
GGGATATGGTGATGTAAACTATACCGCTGGCTGAATTTCCCATTATCTGGAGTACTACTGTGGTGGTAGAGGACATTACCTAAGTAGAGGCAAACCATGATCCTAATGAAACCACAAAAACAAAGATGTTAGCATCACACGCAGAAGAATGAATGTAGATGACATGAGAGATGGAAGAAAGATTTCCTCCAATGCCTCACAAAAGTAAAAGGATAAACTATTCTCACACTTCAGTCCAAAAACAGGCATCAGTTGCAACCACCTCTAAAACTGTTGGTCTACAAGCCTTGAGTTATTTTCCCCATGCAAATCTAGTATCACAGAGGAATGAAAATCTGATGCTTGCAACACAGGGCACTTGTGATTCTGTGAGTAAACATTCTTGGGAGACTTTAACCTTGTAAATATTTGCATCTAAAATTAACATTTGCATAGTGGCTTCAGGGGGAAGGAGAGGTATTTCCTTTGTAGTTTACTTTATAGTACATGCACTAGTATGGTGCCACACTCCTATAAATAACTCCTCACTCATGCTTCCTTAGCAATTCTAGGACAATTCCCTGGGACATTGTAGGGGAAAGGCATGAGGGTATTTGAACATATAGTAGGGAAGTTGAACAGGACCAGTGGAAAAAGAAAGGACAATGGGTTGAATGTGGCCCAAATTCTATACAAATATATAAACATCATAATAAAATTTGTTATGTATAATCAATATACTCTAATAAAAAATAAAGGAGAAACACTGTTATTTGGTTTTCTGTTTTCAGGTAGAGAAGAGCAGCAAACTACAAGAGCCCTGTTATCTCAAATACATTAGCATGTGGGATGTTGGGATGAGAACAAAGGTGAGCCTCTGACCCTGGGGCCCAATTTTGCTTCTTTACACCAGCCCTGTGACTAGTCTCTTCACTCTGGATCTCAGTCTCCTCTCAGTTAAGGAAAGATATCAATCCAAGTGGAAGTAGACAAAGCTATTACTGCCTTATTCTACACTAGGGCAGTCATTATCTATCAACTCATTTTCAAAATGGATCTGAGAGGTATATCTTAGTACTCCTACTTCATGGGTGGACCTGCATCTAGCTATGGGAGTAGAATCAGGGAAAGTGAGGATCTCATTGAGCTATGATAGAGCTATTTGACTGCATCTTATCTGTAGACTGCTTGGCTAATAGTATTTGTTGTTAGCAAATTCAATATACTACTCTACATAAGGAATCAGAACACTTTTCAATAGCGTTAAATCTGTGACCTAAAGACCCATCATCCTCTACTGTCCTTTTCTCTTCTTTTCCCTCTCTTTAAAATATTTATCCTTTTCTTTAAAACATTTTCTCAATGGCACTACAGAAAAAATTCTAATATATATGACCCAGATAAAATACTTTATTTTAATTTACCCCAGAGAAGAATTTGTTATTGTATTGAAGGGCCTAAAATATTTGAATATTTATTATTACTAGGTAGCTTTTATGATCTTCTAAGTATCAAATCACGCATTAGAATTGGGATAAACAGTGTGGGAAGTGGAGTCGGCTGGAAGCATGGACTATGCCTTATGGGATCTTATATTCAGACAGAGGATTGAAAATTATATCCAAAACACCCCCAAGGCTAGATAAAGTACTGTAACAATACATAGTCTTTCAAGTAGCATCCACACTGTGCACTGACAGTTTAATCTTCCACAAGCATAGCTTTTATCATCTTTCTGCCCCTAGACAACTTTCTCAGCCACATTTCTTCTCACATTAAGTCCATATTCTTCTGCTGCTTTACAGGAGGCCTTGCCTAGGGTATCACCTGATTTATCCAAATTCATGAGCTTCTTTTTATCCACCACGCAAGAATATCTCTGTACCTGTGGTCCTGTTGGCTTTCCCAGATCATTCGTTAGGAAGCAGAGTTCCAGTACAAACCCACCTCAGGAATGCGACCCACAACTCAGTATGTATTTGTGAGGGTTGTATCTGTCTTTGTCCTGGAAGCCAAAATGTGATAGTGCAGATCATATTCTTCTTTAACCTATCCGAATACCAGGATGGTGTCTCTATCTTTTAAATATGTAGTTTTGAAACGTGAAATTTTCCCCTCATCATCTGAGTAACAGTGAATTGTAAATGTCTTCTTCCTAGTTCTGGTGATTTATTCAAAAACATTGTGCAGTCTTAGACAGCTACTGTGATGGCTGGCTGCAGCACACTTAAAAGACCAAGAACAGCGTTAGGCTTGTTGCCTTTGCAAACAGCACCTTGAGCTCCTATACGTAGAAGGAGTGTAATCTTTACACATTAATCCCATCAACAAGATAGAATGTACCATAGTCTTAGGAAAGATACACACACACACACACACACACACACACACACACATTTAAATGTGCACACATATATGTATGTATGAATATCAGAATGCATTTATTTTTATGTTCAGTTGATATTCTGTCAGTCATTTTTATTAGTTCATTGAGAATTTTTTACATTGTATTTTGTCCATATTGATACTTTAAGTTTGGTAATTGTTTGAAGTTCTAGTTTTAAGATTTAAGTTTGAGTGGTACATTAGTGCACAGGAGGCTCTGCTCTAGAGTGAGCTTCTTCAACTCGGGTTCTAGCCCTTCTTCTTACCTCCTTCAAGGTCTTTGTTACATCCTCAATACTCTTGAGTATCTCCTTCTATAAGATAGTAAACAAGAGTACCTATCCTGATTGTGATGTAAAAATTCTAAACATTTATTGTTTCTAGTCCTTAATAAATTGATTGTTTTCCACCATTCTATATGGTGATCATATTTTTCCTAACATCTTTTATGATACTTCTCATAATAAATGATACATTCAGAGATAGTTAGGAATCCAGAAAATTACAGATTATTTAATGTGGAATGCTTTTAAAGCCAATGTCTATTTCAGTATACGTTTGAATGCACTGGTCCAGAACAGAGCGAGTTTTCCTCTAAAAATCTAAGAGTTACTTGTGCAATAAAACCAGAGATAAAAATATTACAGCAAGTTCTCTGCAAAGGGTGTGTTGGTCTTGTTCCTGTGTTTCCCATTCTTTTGGGAGGAAGTATCCATTCCTATTTTCCTTTTATTGTCTAGAGGACAGACAGAATCCTGTTTGATTCAACTCGAAGTGTCAGGGCGCTCATCAGTAAAAGTTGATAGCCAGGCTAAAGAGATAGCTCCTTTGGTTGCAAGGTTGCCTAGAAGGCAGAAAACCTTGGGTTCAATACCCCTCATTGCATAAAACAGCCATGATAATACACACCTGTTATTCCGGTATTCAGGAAATGAATGCAGTATAATCCTCTGAAGTAAAGTGAGTCTGAGGCAAGTCTGCACATAAATGTTTTAAAAACAACAACAACAATAATAGAAACTTCCAATTGCCCTCAAAATGAGGCTTTTTACTATGGACAGGCTCTCTCGCTCTTCTCTCTATCTCTTCTCTCTGCCTTCTTCCCTCTCTCTCCTATTACCACATTTCTGGAAACAAACACTTTATTTTCTTCTTTCTCCTCCTTTAATTATTTATTTACTATAATTCTGATCATTCTTTTCTCTGGAAGATTAACTTTCTAGCTGCTATGTTCATTCTTCTCTTTGTCATACAATCACCCTTTCTTACTATCATTTGATAAAATGGTAGAACTGAGTACCAGGCACCAAGAAATGCTCATGTAGTTTGTTGGACAGGGCATTGAATCCTGCTATGATCTCTTGGCTTTCATCTCCTAGACATTAACATGGACTTCTCTCCAGTATGGCTGGTATACCAACTCTGACCAAATATAAAACAGAAACAATTTCACAAAAGAAGAATATATTTTGGCTCACAGTTTTAGAGAGTTCAGTTCAAAGTCTTTTAGCCCCAGGCATTGGAACCAATTATCACAGAAGCTGTCATTCATGTCTCGGGGACAGAAAACAAAGAAGCAAAAGAACATTCTATGTTTCTAGATCCTATGTATTTGATCAGAGGAATAGCAATAGCTTATGAGAGATAGAAATGGATTTACTTATGTTCTTCCACCATGTTTCTCTTAATCCAAAGAAGAAATTCAAAACTACTATCAAAAATATAAAGAAGAGTCACATGTGAAGGATGTAGGACATTTCATTTATTATTTGACAATCAAGTTTTATTTCCACAGTATGACAGTAGGGTACTGCCAATTAGAGTAGGCATTAACAATGTATTAATTTCCTAAGAAAATAAGAAGTATGTATTAAATCACACACATACAAACACACACAGACATACATACATATAACATTTTGTTTCAGTGTGAAAATGTTTGAGTCATCTGGACTAAAATGTATTCAAATGTGGAGAAATATATAATCACATGTCCTGGCTGCTGGATTTGGAAGACAACTATAAGTAGGGTTTCCCATATTTAAGTCTAATAATTTTACTTTTAGAAATAACTTACAGGAACAACCTGAATGTTCATCTAGTTCTTAGAGAACTCATCAGTTCATAAATAAGCTTTTTCAAGCTAGAAAGTATCAGGAAATTCAAAGTATATGGAAGTATCTAGAAACTGCTTTGCAAAATTACTTTCATGTTTTACACTAATTTATAGGACTCCCCATAGAGAAATGGAGAGAAAGTTTAAGTTATTTTATCATTCATACTGATGCACACTTTCCTGGAAAAATACAGAGATGATAAAAGTATGCCTCTGGCCATATCTCATATAGACATTAGAATATGGCTTTTGCCACCTGGCGTCCAACTCAAAATCTTCCTGACACTCATGAGAAAGTATAAATTCTGTCAGCTTTCTATGATGAAATGATTTCCAGACAAACAGGGACAGTTCAAACAACCCTCGTCATGTCACCGACTGTGCAAACATAGTGAGAAACAGTACATATCATTATCAGGAGTGATGGGAGAATGGCACACATTCCTTTGTCCTTCCCAGTTGGGTTAGTGATCAGAAATACTGGAAGGGGCAGCTTTGCCTCTACATTCCTTTATTCAACTCAGTTACTGAAAAAAATAATCCCAAGTTACTATTGCATTCATTGTTTTCTCTCTGCTAGTAGAAGGGTGCATTATGGACATACCCTCATAAAACTGAAGAGAAATAACCTGAAAAAAGAAAAGCTTCCCTGGATTAAATGTCTTGTTTACAGAAAACCCACAGTCACAGACACCCCGGTTACTGCCCCCTTTGAATATCCTAAAGAATGTCTGCTTTCTATCCATGCTATGTGTTATACCAAGAAAAAAAAGCATTAAAAAAATGGCAAATACAGTCCTTTGTTAGAGCACACAATGAGAGGCAAATACACACTATGCCTAGTAGTTCAGTCAACTATAGATCTGTACTATCTGATGCAGCTTTTATGGGTTCAATAAATTTGGGGTCTGTTAATGAATCTACTATAAAAATAAAATTCATTTATAATTATTTATTCACAGCCTATTATGTTAGGATTATCTACAGATTAAAAATTAAAATGTATTAAAACAACATTAAAAGGTTAGATGTAGATCTCTGCTTGGCACAAATCATCTTCAAACTACAGTGTAGCAGGAAGTAAACTGAAGTCATTATTTTAATTGAGAAAGTAAAATAGCAAATTTTCTTAGCATCATGGTCATATATCCAGCCAAGTAGGGTCTTCTGGTTGTATTTTTTTCTTTTCTGATCAGTTTTAGATATTTGTCTTTGTAGAGGAAGAATTCATTACTTGGACCAGAACATCCCAGGTCTAGAGTCATGGTCATAACCAAGAACAAAGTCTCATATGTTCCTTTGATTGGATGGAGCTTGTTAACAGACATACATAGCATTTGTAAAATATGGATATCCATGAATTTGAACTTCAGTTACCATTTACTGAACCTCTGACTACTGGTCTTTTTTAATCTAATGTTCTGTGCTTATAGTTAGTAAAATATGCCAATCTTGTGTCTGCTAGAGAAATTACAGGTTCTGGGTACCAATGACTGGCTTTTATAAAGCATCTTAAGACTTTAAAGGAAAAGCCGAGAGGTGGTGGTGTACACCTTTAATTCCAGCACTTGGGAGGCAGAGGCAGGTGGATCTCTGTGAGTTCAAGGTCAACCTGGACTACAAGAGCTAGTTCCAGGACAGGCTCCAAAGCTACACAGAGAAACCCTGTCTTGAAAAAGAAACAAACAAAAAAATTAAAGGAAAGTCAGCAGGTGCCATTCTGAGGATCCCACATTGTTTCCCTGAGGCATGTAAGGCTGTTTTTAGCCCATGTTGTGGATGCCTGCTAATAGACATACAGCAGAAAGGAGGAAAAGACACACTCTTCTAACACAACTTTCATATGATGTACCTTCCTCTGTCCATATCACTGCATTTCTCTCAAAAGCACATTGAAAGGTCTGTTCTTTATCTGAGAACCTAAAGAAAATGTGTTCATTAAAATCTCAAACTTTATCAATAAATATCGTGAAACCAAGTTAATATTATCATGGTGACATCTGATGGTATCAGGTGGAGAGGATTCTCTATGTCACAAGAGAATAGTCCTTGAAAATCTGTGTACGTGTTTAAGCAAATTTTTGTAAAGGATATTAATTAGCAGAATCATGCATAATTTATTTTGGGATTGTGTATGTGTCACGAGAAGAAAGGATTGGGATAATGTACTACAAACACACAAGGGAATTTGACTTAACTGATAATAAAATAAAAACAAGAACATGAAACTGGCAGGAAAATATATGAATTGAAAACGTTATATTAACTGAGGCAAATTAATATCACATGTTCTCTCTCAAATCAGATCAAAGATTCTAATTTTTGTATGTATTCATTTATATGTGAATAAGAGTAGAGGTAAAGAAGCTAAAAGGGGATCCATGAGAGGGAAAGAAATAGAAGGTTTTAAGGAAAAGGAAAGACAGAGAGGATGAAAGAACACGTACAGTATGGTAGTAAAAATGGGACTACTGGAGGCAAAGGATGTAAAGAGGCGGGAAGTTGGAAGGCTATGTGGGTGAGATAACCAACCAAACTGGTGTAGGAAAATTTCACAGTGAGACCTGCTACATTGTATTCTAATCAAAACCTTTGTAATGAAATTTTCAGAGTTAAAGAAGTAAAGGAAGAGAGTGGGAAGAAAAGGAGGGAAAGTGGGCACCTAGAAGAAAGAGCTGGAGATGGTGGCAGATGGCTTGTTCCTCATGAATCTGCACCCGGGCTTCCCAAGTGGGAGAGGAACCTGGTCTCTGCCTCTGAAGGCAGTTGTCCAAGAGGACACACAGTGAGTTCCAAGAGTTTAATTTAAACGTTGCTCAAAATTCACAAGTTCAGAGAAAAGTAACACCCTCCCCTCACGATATTCACTCTCGGTTGCCTAAGGCAAAATGCTACTTTTTATATTAAGTTAGAGGGAAAAAGATTTTTCAAAGTATGACTGAAGAATGCCCACGAGCTCTTGAATATCAAATAGTTCCATTAAACAACATGGCTGATTGAAGTGTAAATGAATAAAAACATGTTATTTTCTTTTTCTTTACATTACACTTCATTTTTATAAAAGCTAAGAAAGTCGTATATGTCTGAAAGATATTCTGAAATATTTGATGAACTAAGCCAAAATATGCTCATCTATGCACAAAAAAATGTATTTGCTCGCATCAAAGGACATCGGCGCCTGCATAGAGACAGAACTGGGTTGTATCTACTTAATAGCCTAGGAGGGGTGGATAGTAAAATAATTTCTGACAAATATTGATAGAATTGGGGCTATTTTCTCTGCTGCATGTGTCAGCTGCGAAAAGCTACAGGTAATTTTCATTTTTGTTGTTGTAGATAGTATCGGTCAGGCTAACAAGTTTACGTGTCATCAGCATTACCGCTGCTAGCCTCCATGTGACCATTCACCTTCTGTTATGCCGAAGACCAGAGTGGACACAACACAATACTGGACTTAGAATTTTTTCTCAGAAGATAGAAGCTCTGCCCACAAGATTTGTAGAATAAACATACTAGAATGTAAATGTGCACACCTCCACACGTCCACACATATTAAGGTACAGAAACAATAGCTAGATGGTAAATCCAGTATCCTTCTGGGATACAGAGCTTTACAAAGAACTTCTGAACTTTTAGTAACTTTTGGAATTAACAATGAAGCATCATTTTTGAGCACCTTTAAATTGTTTATTATTATTTCCAGTTATGTTTGTTTATAATTATACCTTTAAAGTATGTTAGAGAGAAGAAAACTCTGGACAGTCTTAACTCATTGGATTTTCAATTTTAGATTTTGACTCAGTTTTCAATAATTTCTTGATCACCACTTCAAAGATTGATATGTACAATAGTCTTTGGCCCTCTAATTTTTTCTACGAAATCAATTAAGTTTTAACATGTTTGTTTCCATCAAAGCCACCATGGAGGCATTTCAACAGTGTGTGTGGATAGTGTGGTCCTCCCAACAAAGGGATTGGATGGTGTTCATTATGTGTGGCCAGGTATAGGGCATGAAATGAGAAATGTTACTCGTTGTAAGAAAGAATTTGTGTTTACATTTCATGCTATTTTCAAAAGTCCTACCGGATATTCATGAAGATTTTTTTTTAAGTTTGCTTATATCTGAAGCAAGCACATGACTGCTTTACATTTTAAGCTAGTAGGAATTCCTGAGCAGGGGCAGGGGAGGTAGTTCACTTGGTCACAAATTTACCATGAACTCATGACTGTCCTGAGGATCTGAATTTGGATCTTCATCAGTGGAGACAGATCTGTTTCTGTTCCCCAAGCTTATCTGCACAAATGACGGAGCTCCAAATTCACTGAGAGAACTTGATTCAAAAAATTGATATGGAAAGCTACTGAGGGATAGACCAGTTGTAGGCCTCAGGTGTCCACAGGAACACGGATGCACGTGTACTCACCCACATATGTGTTCATATACATAAGCAACACAAAAGAATATAATAAAATATAATAGAAAATTCCTCATGATAATATGAACAAAAATGTTTCAATTTGAAGTTTTTTGATTTTTTGAAATTTAAGAATAATATGAGTTTGCTTTGTTAAGAACTCTACCAAAAGCCGTGACTTTCTTGCAGAAGAATTCATTGTAAATATCACTGAAGAGAGCTGCTTAAACTTTTCAGAAAATATAAGCTTATCGGCCGTCACCTGAAGCATCTACCAGAATCACATGCCTGACCTCTCATTGTCACTTCCAGACTTATTATGAGTGAACATTCATACATAAAAATAATAAGATATTTAAATATTTTTTATTTTAAAGATTGTTTTTATTACATATATACACAATTTTTAATATTTAGTAATTGCAGGCTAACTTACCTATCGCTTTTGCTAAGGTTTAAAGCGGGAACATAAAATATGATTATAAAAACAGGTCATTGTGTTTGATTAGAGACTGGTGTAGCATTTTTAATAACCACAGCTGTAACCAAGAATGAGAATTTCCCAGTTGCCCTTCTCCATTCCAGGATTCTCTCTCATCTTCTCATCTCTAAGCTTTGCCAAGAACAAGGGTCAAGGGCCAAAACAAGTCTCCGTTCTTTTTTTTTCTAATAATTCTCCAACTATTCTCTACAACCCATGTCATCAAGTTAAATTGCTTTTTCCTTCATCCAATTGTTGCAGTTCACAAACCCATGGGATCTTACTGTTCTTCCTTGAACTATAGTAGATCCTGCTTCACTGTAGTTATCTCTCATTCATTTGTTTCTCCTGCACTGAAGCCTAGCCTCAACTGGACGACTCCTGACACCATGTCCACTAGGAGTTGTAGTTCCTGTTCTTCAGTGATCTCAAATCTAATTTAGGTTGGATAATGGTGGTCAAAGTCACCCAAGTCATCCTCTCGACACAAACCCACCAACCACCACTTTCATTGTCTCCCTTGGGATTACTCCTCATTTCCTTTCTTTTTGTAGACTTTTCTTTA
Organism: Ondatra zibethicus; assembly: GCA_004026605.1. Taxonomy (NCBI): domain Eukaryota; kingdom Metazoa; phylum Chordata; class Mammalia; order Rodentia; family Cricetidae; genus Ondatra; species Ondatra zibethicus. Next base: position 9,942 of record PVIU01021419.1, read on the forward strand.
TTATAAATTCCCTATTCATTCTCTCGATCATCTTAATTATATTTGTATTTATGTCAATAAATTTCAAAACTTTTTCATGTGTATGTGAATGTCCATGGAGGGTATCAAAAGCTTCTGGAGCTGGTGTTATAGGCGGATGGAAGCCACCCAAGATTGTTGAGACAGCACCTGGGTACATCTGCAACAGCAATAAACCCTCTTTACTTCTGAGCTGTCTCTCCAGATTCATCTTCTCTTTGTACTAATTTTTCCTTAGTCTTTGGAGTGACTAGCATCACAGGTGTGGTCACCATGGCGCATTTGACAGCTATCTTTATCTACTTTTGTTGCTGTCTCTCGTAGCTTCACATTATAGTATTTTACAGCAGAATTTAGACATAAAGTGGTATATTACTTAATACTTCACATATCTTATATATACTATATAAAACGATATAATCTTTATAGTTGTATTGTTATATGAAAAAATGAAGTATCTGTATACAGAGGCACAGTGAACATTTTGGGATAAGAGGAGAAAATGGTGTTAGTCAAACCAAAGAGCATGAATAAAGGCAGACATCTCAAGTTAGAGACTATAAGAAGAAAGAGTCCAAGAAAACAACTCCATCAACCTAGGCTATTAGGTAGGAAGGTTAGACAATTAGTATAAAATCAAGCTTGGTGCTTTACTTCAAGGGTCATGTAGCTGATGACAATTATCTCAGTCAGTAATGGAAACCATAGTAAACTGAGAAAAGAATGTTGCATATAGTTCAATTTAAGTCAAACTATAGACTTTGTACTTTAAAAAGTTTACTCAAGGCAACAGAAACAGGACCTAGCTCTGTGTGTTATGAAGCCAGGAACCCCATGAAAACATTGAGCTGTGAATGGAAACATAGTCAGCCCACATGGGTGTCCCTTCCATACATGCTGAAAGGAAGAGAAAAACATTCCCCAATAGGATTATCAATATTTTTTGTGATAACATAGCACTGAGCTTCTAAGATACTAATTTGAAGACATGAAAAACTGGCCAGGGCAAGTAATAGCTTCAGAGTTCATGAAAATAATTAAGGCTTAAAATTAAAGTCTGAGGTGAATCAGAATTATCCAGGACCAATCCCAAGAAAAGGTCTGAGAAAGTATGAATTTAGAATAAGCAGAAATGTAAAGGAGTAGGACATGGGGGTAAAAGGATTCAAGTTTTTCAAGAGAGCAGGGTATATGTACATTCATCTAAAACACTAATTTGAATCCAGAGCCAGAATGGTCATGACTTGAAAATAGGGAGAAGACTGAGTGGTCAGGAAAGAATTAGCCAGACTGCTGAGGCATGAACCCCAGGCTTTGTCTCTCTGACTGGGATGCCCCTGGCTTAGACAGGTGCATAAAAGCTCTTGGAGTAAACTCATGCACTGTCATTAGAAGCAGAACTGCTTCCCTGGGGATGCTTTGTGATATACAGTGTGTGAGCTTCTCCACTATCCTTATGAGATAAGGTGCCTTATAAATGTTATTAGCTGCAGGTTTTATGGCAAATTTTATGCCATTTTGATTATGATGCTGCTGGATGACAGCTAGTTTACGTTGCTTAAATATCCTCTGTATCTAATGCTGGAAGGAAGCTAATTAGCTATAACCGTGGAAATGGCTGTCATGTGAAAAGAAAGCTATGTGGAGTAAATTTCTTTACGCTGGGATTGAGAACATGGCATGATGATTACCTTCAATTTTAAAACATTCATGCAAGCTAAAACTCATAGAAAGGAAATTCAAAAATGAAAATGAATAAACTGTTGTTTTTGAAATCCATTTTTATAGGAGGCATTCACAACCCAAATTCTTTAATAGTTTACAGCCCAATGAATCAGATTTCCTTGGTCACCAACTCTGTGTGTTTATATCTTTATTAATGTTTCCTGATGGATCATCATTCCATATTTCTTGGGAACATCCTAGATAACATGTTCCCAACATTATTTAAGACTCATTATTCACCGAAATAAAGCATGCAGAAGCACAAGTTGGGTAGTGGGGATATTTTATTAGTGTGTGATGTATTCTAAGTCCCTAATCAGCATAAAACACTCTAAAGAGTCTATAAATCTCATTAAGGGTATTGGAATAAGAAAAATTGCTGCTTATTCAGTTAGTATAGGCAAGACTTCCAGAAACAAAATTCTAACTTGCATCATAAATGGCTCCTGGAAAACCTTTATTGCTTTTTAACACTGAATTGACATGGATCTGCTTATTACACAACAAGCAGGAAGAAAAGGTCAACACTTCTTTCTTAGGGCATCTGAATTTTTATCTAAAAGAAATCAACATCCGGAGATCAGGGGCTTTAATTTAGGGATTTCCACGCATCAGTTAGAAGAACACTCCTCTGTGCTCAGGCAAGGAAACAGAGCCTATGGTATGGGAGGGACTGGACAAAGAAGGCATGAGAAGGAAGAAGCTAGACCATGTTATAAGAAGTACAACAAGCAGAAGAGAGCCCAGGCTTGAAGAGAGAACCTGTCATGTGACAGATTAGACTGGGAATCACAGCTGGAACATTCATTCTTTCCAGATGCTTACGGTTCACAGACAGAGTTTATTGATACTTTTACGTTAATATTTGAAATGGGATATTTCACATTAAAACCCTACATGTGGCTTCTTTTGGAGTTTTGGAAGCATGGCACCTGTGTTCCTATGTAGCAACTGTTGTCTCTAGGTAAGGTCTCCTACTATTCTGTCAGGTGCTCCCCTGTCCTCATCCCCAGCAGGTTTGAGACTTAAGTTCAAGAACTCTCTGATCTTGAAGTAACTCTTCCCACTAGAAAGGAGATATTCTGAGACCAGCATCAGAGAGTTGTAAGGGAAGAGTCACAGAAATCCTATGAACAGTGAGTATTGTTTACTAGTGGCTCTCTGACTTCTCACATATAGGGAGCATTTGAAAATGTCTTTCAAAAGAGAAATGTTGTGAATAGCAGCGTCCACTCTGTCACAGAACTCATTCCTTCCTTATTGAGTTCCTTGTCAGGATCAAGACCAGCAAGTACAATCACCAAAAATCTCTATGCTTCCTCAGACCCTAGACACACTGCCCTGTTTACAGGTGGCTGAAATAGAAGCCGCTTAAATCCAGTCATTTTCATTCATTTTAGAGATGTGTGCCTTAAATGTCTTTACATAGCATACTGGAATATGGCATTCCACACAGAGTAATGAATTCCTTTAGGTCCATACCCCATCATGGTTAAAAGTAACATTCTAAGAACAAAGGTTCTTTTTTCTGATTCTTTCTGGTATATCCTTCTTGAAGAGAGAAAGTATGAGTTTGAAAAATGTTGCCTGGGGAAAAAAGTGGGAATAACTAGGAGAAATCTCTCTAAGAGGAGAATAGGTGTTATGAACAACAGTGAGTTGACTTGAAGCCCCCTTTCCCCTAGTTGGCAAGGTCATTAACATGCAGTTGTAACTAATTACCGTCATATCCTTCACCCCCTAGAATCTCAGTTAGATTGATGTAGATGCATCCACGAGTTGGCTCATAGAAGACATTTATACCACCGTATCCTCACAGAGCAAATTATATTAAAGAACATTATGCACCATTGCATTGAGATTTATCTCTGCCAGAAACAGACACAAATAACTCATTAACTTAACACCTTTGCTAAAAAGTATCAATAATAAAAACTCAACCACATTTCATTGCTAGGTTTTACTGATTCTATTTACTTATTGACACATCTTAATTCATCGATTGCAAAAAGAAGATTAAAGAAGTGGAAAAAAACACTTAATTGTTTTCAAGCTTTGCTTTATTTTCATGTATGCGTGGGAGTATTCAGTTGTGAATACAGACAACTGCAGAGGCCAGATAGAGCATCAAATCCCCTGAAACTTGAGTTACAGCTGTCTGTGAACTGCCTAATGTGAACTGAAAACCATGCTCGGGATCTCTGCAGGAGCAAGAAGCATTCCTTAACTGCTGAGTCTCCAATCCCTCCAATTTCTATTTTCGTGCAATATCTAGAGAACTAGTAATAAGCAAAACCAATCAACTTACTTATTTATTTTGGAATTTGGCTGCCAATTGTGGTTAGTTCCCCAACAGAGCAGTTGTTTGTTGTGGAATCATGCACAAATATATCTTGATTTTTCTTTCATTTACTTATTCTGTGAAGCATGGACTGATAAGCACAGAGGGGCATTCAGAAATGACTGAAACAAGGTGCCAGCCATCAAGGAACACACTGCATATTGCTGAAAATAAACCCTTGAGCTAGCTGTAGAACCAATGGGAACATATACAAAAATTTTCAATGTTTCATTCAGATATTAAGGTAGAATATTATACATGGGAAAAGAGGGTGCACTATAGTCTGACCCAACAGAATTATTACAAATATGTGCTGGACAAATGAATGCATGAATGAATGAAACAAAGTTGTTTTGAAATTGGTTAATTGGGTTACATAATATGGAGTGGGTGAAATGGCATCTATAAACTTAGAAAGAATAAATGAGAAGATATTCTACAGGCAAGGGAAGGGAGAAAAGTATGAAAAACTATTCAAGTGTTTCAACAATATTTGTCAAGGGTGAATTGGATAAATTTATTAAAACAAAAAACTGGGAAAAATATTTGACGGATTAGGTCCATGAAGAGGAGATAAGTTGAACCTTTTTGGATAAAAATAGTTGCATTAATTCAAAGAAAGTCAAGTACAATTAATTGAAAACATTCAGTTTAATATCAAATATGTACTAAACAATTTGGCAGCAGCATACAAAACAGACATATAAATATGCTTTGAGATTTAAAAAAAAATTTCTCTTGGGCTATGCAAATGACAGAGCCAGGGTTTAGATCTTCAACACCACATAAAATCCTTGACGGAAGATAAACTTGGGTATCTCTTACCTGAGTAATGGAGGTGGAAAACAGGAATCCTCGGGCCATTGCCATATTTGAGGGTTCCAAGAAGGGTTGTCTCAAACAAGGCAGGGGTTGTCAAAGCAGAAACCTAGATTTCCTCCTCTGCCCTCCACACATGTACAGGCAAGCACACCTGCAAACAAAGATGTGTGCAAACACCATATTTAACAAACAAACACATACACATGTTCACATACACACAAGATAAAACAAAATACAAATGTAACTCTTTCCATAGACACCGTCCTGCTGAGCCCCATACAAGACAGAGGCTGAGTCAGCTTGCAGAGGCCTATGAACAGACTGTTTCTGCTGTTGTATGTAATACACTCCCTTAACTACTGCATTTACTTTTTAGAAATGCTAAATTAGGGTTTCAGGATTTTTAGTCTGCTCTATCATATCCCCAGCTTGTCCAAAATAGTAAAAATGAAATTGGCCAGAGGATACTGTGATATGATAAATTTACTTATGTGAAATCTTCTGAACTAATTAGAATATTGTCAAGTAGATATTCTCCTATAATGATCATTTTTGGCTTACTTTACAATAATTCCTTGAATTATATTTTAAAATGTTTTTCTTATGTGCTGATTTTATTATCAAACTTAAAAGTAATTAAAAATTAGTCTTTCAAAAGGTTAGCTACTTGAATTTGCCTTTTCAGGGCAGAAAATCTACTGTCAGAGTAATAAATATGGGGGGGGGGTAACCAGAGCAAGCGACTTCACATGTTATATGTCATTTAGAGATAAAGATCTTGTTTTGCAGTAAGAAAGTTGAAGAACACATCCCTAAGAACACCCATCTCTGAACACTATGAAGAAATATCTCTTTAGTCATGGTAAGGCTTGTAATCTTCTGGGAGATGGGTTGTCAGCTTCTGTGTGCAGGCTCTTCAGCAGAGCATTTAATGGTTTCCGTTTTTAGGCCCCTAGTGAGAAATGATTCCCCTGACCCGCTCTTGCAAATGGTCAGACATCTTCAAGGTTCTGGCCGTTTGCTCTCTAGTCAAACAGAGTAAACACCATGTTCCTAAGTGCTACAACCCTGTGAAGGAAATGGTCACTTGATTCCTCTTGGGCACAGTGAAGGGGTAGTAACTTAACGAAGGCATTTGTTCCTAAGTTCTTCCAACAGCAGAATATCATTCTCTAGTTTGTTACATTTCCTACATATAGATTTACCTCCCTTGCATTTATTAAATTATTTTTATTCTCTTTAGAGATTTTTTCAAGTAAAATTGGTAACAGTTTAAATGAAGGATTCTGTTTGAAATTAATAAATGTACACATATGTATCTCTTTCCATCACTCTACTTCCCTTTAGATTTAATTATTTTAGATGGAAGTTATGTTTTAAATGAATCCCAGAATTCACCCTTTGAGGGATATCATTCTCCAAAAGGTGAACAAGAGGCTCGATTGTAATATGTCCATTAAAATGTCCCCACAAACCTCTCCATTATAAATTATCTCAGGCTGCTGTGCTTTTCCAGCCTTATTGATTTGAAAAATAACAAACAAGTATAAATGACATTTACAGCTCTTAATTGGTGTCATTAGCGGTTCTTATTATTCCGCAGGACAAGCACTAACCCTTTATTGAGAATTCAGTGAGGCAGGTCTGCGCGGGACTCATCAGCCTTAAAGAGCAGTAATAAAACAGTCCAATGACTGACTTAGAGCCCTGTTCATCAACAAAGGCCACAGGCAGCTAGGCCCTATTTTCCCTTGATTTGTTTTATGTCATTTTCTAGGCCTTAGGACTCGAACAGAACGTACAGCCTCAGACTGTGCAGTGGTTGGAGATGATTTCTCTTACTACCACTGCAAGCTGCATTCAGGGTTTCTGTTATATTGTGTCCTTATTTGTTTATTAATGCTGCCCACAGTACACAGGTAAGCCAGAGGTGAGGCCTCTCCCTGCCATTTCTTGTCTTCCTTACTTGCAGTCACCTCAAGCATCCACTGTACCTGTTGAGAAGGAGTAGATATTTTTGCAGATGTTTTGCCTTTATCATAACTCAAGACCTAACCATGAGTTTCCTTATCCAGCACCTACCTAACAATGCAGTAGGAGACAAGCAGCTTTCCTGGATCTTTGGATGGATGACTAGCTTTCGGCTGATCCAATAGTTGATGCCTCTTACAAGATTAGTTCTGTTTCATCTTCTTTAAAGAAGTAAATTATTTATTTAATTTTTTTAAGATTATGATATTATATCTTTTCTCCTTTGCATTTTATCCCTCCAAATACTCCTTACTCTTTTTCAAATTCATAGCCCCTTTTTAACATATATATTGCTAAATGCATAAATATAGTCTAATCAGTGTGTATAATGTTACTTGTAGAGGATTAAGAGTTTTCTGTGAGAATTTATCTCCTCTAGTAATATAAGAAGCTATACCCATAAAGTCTCACCAATATAACTACCCAAACTTGACCTGAACAATGACAATAGACATGCTAATATGGACAAGAGGAAAGCCCAGGCGACGTCAACTCTGTAGAAAACTACAGGCAACTAAATTCTGGGAGGTTATAGCTTTGGATTTAGTAATTTAGAGGGTGGGAGACATATCCTTCCCCAGTGAAGAACACAGCAATTAGCTATCTAATATCAATGATCAGCTCCATTCTGTTCTTTTAGGCATGTTTTTTAAATGACAAGAGATGCGTCCTTGGTTATCTAAACAGCTTTGTTACCTTCCTTGGTTTTGAAGACAGCTTTGCTACCTCCCAGAGGTCACTGGCCAATTCAGCCATTGCTCCTACACCCTTTCCTCTTATGACTGATTGTCTTTGTTATTGTCTAATTCAGTTTCATCTATTGTTCAAGTAATCAATTATATTTTACTTGGATATCAATCACAGATATTTTTAAAATATTTCATATTGACTGCAATGTGTTTATACACTGGTTGCTGTGTTTTGTTGTGTTAAAAAAAAACTAAGGGTAAAGCAAACATTCACCCTTCAATGTTGAAATCCTATATCTGTGACATTGACTAAATCCTTGAACACAAGTAGCTGGGCATGCAAATTCAATCATCTATAACTTTGTTTCCTTATAAATGAAATTCAAAATCCACATGTGGGAGGTTATCGCTTTTAATTTAGTAATTTATTTGCTGATGGGAAACTGATTGGAAATGTAGATTCCGATTCTCAGCCCCAACTCCCGCAATGCATAAGCTCGATGTGTGAACCAAACAATAGGTCAAGGAGTACACGCTGAGCAGCTGGCTGTACTAAAGGTTAGCCCCTGCTTCTCCATGTTCTTCCTCCACACCTTTCCTACCAGGACAACCTGTACCACAGAGTAGCTCAGCTTTGCTCTATGTTTTCATTGTGGCCATCTGAGGTCCATTCACAGGGTCACATTCAAATGAATACCCAGGGAATTATGAAAATATAGAACATCATGAAATTAGTTTGTAGTATATAAATTGAGACAAAAGTATACGTAGAGAAAGCAGAGTAAATAAAATTCGTTGATTCTCCATGCCATTTAAAAATTGAGTAAAATATGTCTGTGTTTGGAATTCGTAACTTATTACATTGGTTTTTTGCAAACATTACAGTCTGGTGTAAGTGCTATGTGTCAGTGAGGTATTCTCAATCCAAATAGAAATGTGGATGCCTTTGTTTATTTTTTCTTTCTAATTTTCCTGGAGAAAACAACCGTATAACTCTGTGTTCCATGGTGGTGTCAATGTTGTGACCTGTCTCTTCAGTAGGCTGTAGGTGATGCCTACAAACTGATCCATACTTCTTATTGGGAATCAGTGAGCAACCAAGAAGTGGTAATCCTGCTATTTGGCTCATTCAAACAAGGACAACATCTCTCATTCAGGAAGCTTTGGTGGCAAAGATTTTTCGCTTCCTCACTCATTTGCATTTGGCATGGGTCAAAGAAATAAAAGTTAGAAAGAGAGGATAACAAGTGTAGTGTATGATATCCCAAGTTGGTGTTTCACAAATACCATAAAATGGGAAGAATATAGGTAGCCCTGTAAGCTAAAGGAGGGGTGAGATGAAAAGAATATTTCAAGTTGTGGAATGGAATTTTTATTTTTATTTTGAGATACTGATGGCCAACTACTTGTTTTTACCTGATACAATTCCTGAAAAATAAATACAATGTTTTCAATGACTAGTGATTATTGGTAGTTTATTCTATTTTTATCATTTGCAGTGAAACCATATCATTGATCAGCTGACAAGCTTTGCATTTGAACACTAGCCTCCAATCTAGAAAAGCTCATAAACTCATAAAGCTCATCAGCCAAAGCTGATGTATAACTCCAGACCTCCATGGCATATTCCTGTCCCTGGTTACCATCTCTATGGACAGAGATTCTCAAGGAGGTTGTCTTCTTCCATCAGATAAAGCTGTGTTATTTTCAAAGCCTGAGGTACTTAAAATCTACTCAGCTTTTATGATACCTGGCCTGAAAGTTCTCAGAAACAAAGGAAAGACATCTTTTGGTCAGGGGTAGTTTGCATAATCAAAGTTGGCATATTCCAATTAGTCAGTATTTATCCATAAATGGCATGGATTACTTTGTTAAACTTATATATAGATTCCATCTGAACGTTAAAGGTTCAGTGAGAGATGGCTATGATTTTTCTACAGAGGAACCAGACCACAGTCTTCTCTCAATTCACCCAGCAAACATGGGGAATCTCAGGAGCAATAGCACATTTGTAAAATTGTCTAGATGGTTTTTAGACCAAACTCATGAGTGGAGTAGAAAAAAAGAAAGCCAAAGAAATAATATTTAAAATTTGTCTTCTGGTTAGGGTCAAGAAAATCATGACCTCAGAATAAAGTATCATTTATCCAATGACATTTTAGTCAATGATTTAGTAGAAAGATCATTCAATTGGGATTCATAAAAACCTGGATTTTAAACTCATATTTTTTCGGACTCACTATGTGACCTTAAACAATTTACTTAATATTTCAAAACTTTCTCTTCATAAATGATAGAAGCAAACCAAACGATTTCTAATATTTCTTCCAGCACTAGCATTCTTAAAATTTATTCTTTGGCAATAAGAATCCTCAAATGAGCTTCTGCTTGAGGGTACAATTGGTTTTGCTAGCAGATGTACATTCTGTGAACTATGCAGAATCCAAAACAGCACCTAAGGAAAGTGAAACCTTGTTTCAGATACCATAGGCTAAGAACATTAGCCCAGAGAGACTTAGTAGGTGTCTGAACTTTGCTTCAAAAGTTGTGGGAATTGTGGCTCAGTGGGCATAGGTGGCAAACTAGGATGTTTATTTTATCAGGTAAAACTTTTTATATTACTGGATTAACTGAAAAGCATTTCACCACACAAGTATTACTTTATACCCCAGATGTGTAGATACATATATAACAAATACTTTGCCTATTAGTTGATAGAAGCCAAGACTTCATTCTTAATTTCACATGATTTCTAAGCAAGAAACAAAATGCAAGAAAAGCTAAAAGTGTCACCAGGGGCATATTTACTAGATTTCCATAGCCAACGTTACAGAGAACTAAAACTCTTAAACTAAGAAGTGCCCAAATTGTTGCATGATATTGTGAACTTCACAATGGTTAATCATGCACTTTCAAAACATCTATTGGTTAGCACGAGTTATGATCTAGAAGACATAGCTGATCCTTCTTTTGTGTGTTGTCTGCTCTTCTCATGAATGAAAGGCATTATGATGAAGGCTGAGGCTGGAGATCAGCTCTTATAAAAGCTACTCGCAGCACTAATCACTTCTTATATTCTCAAATATTTCCTTCACATCAATTAGGAACCAAGATTGAAAGTATTTAAGGTTCGTTTCATTTTTGAAATTCCAAGATTTTAGTAGGTAAATATAGATGATATATACATGATAATATGTATATGATGAATGATAAATATTTAGAAAGATGATACATGATACATAGGAAAGTAGATAGGTAAACAGAAAATAGATAGACAAACACTTATTTAATAGACTTCCCCCCCAGAGGTTGTTGAGAGGGTACAAGTAAAAAGTTAAATTGAGCGATGGCCCCAAGTTCTCAGTTTGAGTGATTTTTCTTTTTTTTCCTTGTCTGCTGTAGGAACAGATTAAACCAGAAAATTTCAAGTTATAAATATTTAAACTTCTTTTTTTCAACTCGGAGCTTGGATGCAGAGGCGTTAAGCACTTTAAGACATAGATTGAAAAGAAATGTCATTATCTTGATTTTCTGAATTGATTTGCTTAATAACAACACTTAGCATTTATATAGTGTTCTGTATTTCCAAATTGCTTTATAATCATTAATCAGTTAATTCATACAACCTCTCTGCGAGGTCAAGATTATTATCCCAATTCTACACACAAAGAAATTGAGATGTGTAGAAATTAAATGACTTACCCAAGGTCGTAGAGGAAATGAGTGACAGGCTGTGGGTGAAAACCTGGGGACCAAGTCCACACCGGTGAAATGAATTGTAGGGCTGGTACAATCAACTGAATAATTAAAGGGGACACGATTATTTCCTTTCAAATAAAAAATTTACAGGAAATCAGTCCCTAACTAACCTTCGCTTCTTAGAAAGCAGTCTCTCACAGCTATTAATTTGCATTCCTCACCAAGAACTCAGCCAGACACACTTGTAAACAAAGCCCAATTTGTAATATTTTGTTCTTATTAGGTGGCTACAGTCTTAATAATATATGGGTTTTCTGAAATGTTTTCCCTTCTAATATTTGTTTGAGAACTTTTCAAAACAGGATTGCGATATATTGTTGATTTTAAATTTTTCTCCAGCTTTTCCTGTCCCACTTCAGGGCAGGAAACTGGTACACAGATAGATAAGATAGAGAATATTTGATTTAAATCCAAACTTCTCTGTATTAGACACCAAACCCAATAGAGTGATGGCTTAGGCATGATTTTTTAGGTCAGATCCTTTTTCAACTAGTCTTCCAAAAATTAAAGTGAAATAATAATTTTAAAAAGCTGTTGCTGTTGATGTTTTTCTGTCTAGGAGAAAGAGGATTAAAGGAAGAAGTATCGCCAAGAAAGTGAGGAGGGCAGCAGGACATGGAGGGAAAGAAGCACAACATAAAATACGTGTTTGAATAAAAACTTTTTCAAAAATCAGTTAAAAATGTTCTCCTTTTATTTTAGTTTTTTTAAGAGGAAGAACAAAAGTATGTTGATATTCCATCAAGCAGAGGGGAAAGCCTGGATGAGGAAAGGCAACAAAGGAAGAAAGACTACAGGACACTGGCTGGGTACAAATCTTTACCCAAGGGGGAGAAGACAAGAATTCATGACAAAAAGAACCAGAACCATTAATAAAAGGACCAGAACCATCATCAGCATGTCCTGAGCTTGAGTCTGAACAACAGAGGACGTATTGATTTGGATAGAGAAAAACATGCAGAGATTTGTTTCCACAAGTCAATTGGTTTCCTGCTGCCATTGTTTCTCTCCCCTGTGTTAAGACCTTACCATGAAAATGAGCATGGAAGAGACACCTATAATGTGCCAAGATTTGCCTTGCTCACTCTTAGCTTTGGAACCCTGGCAAGTTTCTCTAGTCCATGAACTCAATTTGCATACTAATCCTGTTGTAGTAGAGTCTCTGACAAGATGGGTGAGCATTAGCTTAATCCTATTAGCAGTCATTGTTCTGTTACCCAGCCTTCTACCTATGACTCAGTGTCTTAGGAGCTGGGACAAAAACAGTTTTCAGTTTTGGCTGAGGAGGCAGATTTTTAAAGATATCAAAGAGGTACCAGAAAAAACAGATTGAAATTAAAGCCTAAACTTATATGTTTATTTGATAGTTACATCTAGAATAAGAAAGAAAAAATAAAAAGATAAATTTAAGATAACAGAAAATAATTAAGCTTTAAGTAAATAAACAGGTCCCAGTCATTGTCAACTGAGAAAGTCAACAAGTGCCAAGACAATTGTTGCTCCAGTTTCCTGGTTTGCTAGCAAAGAATGCCACCTAGATGCTGTGAGGTACTTGGGAAACCTGTCCTGTGGTTTGGTACTGGAGATCGAATCAAATACTAGATCCACCAAAATGACAGAGCAGCTAGCCAAACTCTGCAAGAAAAGTAACTAAGACTGGTTCCATTTAGGATAATATTTGTAAACTTTATATGGGATAATCAAATCTTTAGTGTGTGATCAACTGAAACTTCCTGAGGTTTTAAAAATAAACTATTCTCCTCCTTTCGAGTACTGTCATCTTTCTGTGAAGCTAAATATTTGACTCAATTTTGTTTTTGTTTCTTCTGCATTTTCTATACTCTCCTGATGCAGAGATCTGACTGGAATCACCCCAAGCTTTGATTATGCAGGAGATAACTACGTATGTATTTCTAATTTTTGAACTCTGCTTTCGCCCTGCTTATGAGGGTCGAAAGGCAAGGACTTCGAGTTTAGCTATATCGCGGCTTTCATCTTAGTACTGCCAACTAATTTAAGAATTCAGTCTCACCCATTATCTATCTATTTGTGAAGATCAAAGCAGAAATATTTAAATCGTGACACAGTTGAAGGGAGTGAAACAAAGGTCCCTCTTCCCTCATCTGCCTTGTTCCACTCACCACAGCACTGACTCCGTCTGCACTGGATTTTCCTTCTTTTTCTTTTTTTCTTTCTTCTTCCCTCATACATTATGCTTTTCTATTGCCTCCATTTCTCCAAGTCTTCAAGATTTGAACTGTTTGAACTGTTTGCTTCACCTGTTTGATAGTTTTTTCTTGGTTTTCTTTGAGAAATTTATTGATTTCTTTCAATTTTTTGTTTCTTTTCCTCCATTTCTTTAAGGGAATTTTTCATTTCCTCTTTAAAGGTCTCCATCATCCTCATAAAGTTCCGTTTAAAATTGTTTTATTCTACTTCTTCTGGGTTAGGATGATCAAGTCTTCCTGTTGTATTACCCCTGGGTTCTGATGTTACCATGTTGCTTCTTAGGTTGTTGGATGAAATCTTCCATTGATGCCTACTCATCTCTTCCTTCAGTTGGTGCCAGCAGTGTCTTTGCGTCTTGGTCCAATCCTTGCAGTGGCTGTTTGTGTCTTTGGGAACTGTTCTAGGTCTGTTCTGTATTGTCACTGTCTGTGTCTGAGGGTGTCAATGAGATTCCTTTTGGTCCTCTCTCTTGGCCTGCTCTCTTGATCTGCTCTCTTGGTTTGCTCTCTTAGTTCCCTCTCTTGGTCCACTCTGTGCAGTCACAGCTTGTGCTTCAGAGTTCCTCTCTTGGTCCTCTGTGCAGTTGTAGCCTGTGTTGCAGAGTTCCACTGAAGTTGCAGGGGAGATAGGAGGGTTTGGGGGCAGAGTGGGACTTGTTGCTTTAAGGATTCAAAGAATGGAATGGAGGTATTGGAGCAGCCTACTTGCAAGAACCTCACCTACTGGCTGTCTAGAGAAGCTGAGGCAGGTGGGGGAGGGGCTTGGAGTTTTGCCCTGGTATGGAGGGCCTAGAGAATGGGTGGTCCCAATGAGTGGGTGGTCACTCAGCTCTTGGTCCTCTCTGTATAGTAGCAGGCTGTGTTTCAGAGATCCACTGAGGGTGCAGGGGGTGGAGGGGAGCTTCCCTCATGTATTACATCCTTGCCATAGCCTCCCCTCCATCCAGTGCCCCCACTCTCTGCCTTTCCTCTCTTTCAGATCCATTGTACTATTTCCCTTCAGAAAAGAGCAAACCTCGCACTGATATTGAATGAACAGGGCATAATAAGATGCAATAAGACTAAGCAAAAACTCTCGTATCAAGGCTGGACAAGACAACCCAGTAGGAGAAAAACGATCCCAAGAGCAGTCCGAAGAGTCATAGATACCCCCACTCCCCCTGGAGACCCACAAATGCCCAAGTTAAACAGCCACAGCATGTATGCAGAGGATCTAGTGAAGACCCGTGCAGGTTCTGTGATTGCTACATTCTCTGTGAGTGCCTATGAGTCCTATTTATTTGATTATGTGGGCTGTGTTCTCCTGTATCGTCTACTCCTCTTCCTACAATCCTTCTGTCTACTCTTCTGTGGGGTTTCCCAGGCTCTGCCTGATGTTTGGATGTCGATCTCTGCATTTGATGCTATCAGGTACTAGAGGAAGCCTCTCTGATGGTGATTGGGCTAGATCTGGAGCTATAAGTATAGCGGAATATCATAAGGAATCATTATGCTGATTTTCTGTATTGGTCAGTCATGTGTGATTCTGTCCTATCCATCTGAGCCATCTAGATGCCAGTTTCTGGCCATCCAGGCAGTGTAGGCTATGGGCTCCCTCGACACACGGTTGTATATAGTATTTTATCCCACATAGTTTCCCCTTTCAAATTCACATGATTGTTTCTTACTGTTCTTTTATTTTATGCCCTGCGCTTTGTCTCGGAAAATGCTTTATAAAATATTTTTCAGCATAAGAGAAGAATAATGCTTTTTGAATCTTTTCAAATTTTTTAATGTCACTTATTTCAACATCTTTTATTCAGTGCCTAGGTACCATGTAAAACTCACTGAGTATGGTAGTATTCACTTTGACCCCAGCACTAAGGAGGCTAAGACAGTAGAATAACAAGATTAAAAGGAGTTTTGTTCTACTACAGATATCCTGACTTAAAATCAAAATAAAACAAAACAGCAAATGGGAGAGGAAACATAAGCCTGGTTTACCCCCACAATTTAGGAGATGGGTGAGTTATGTAATTTATAGTCATGTTCTCTGAAAAGCCCTTAGGTCCTTGTTACCCATCTCTTTGGTCTTAATGAGAAAGACTGAAGACAGAAGAGAATTTGTGCTCCTCTGACTTTGAGGTGTTATTGTCTAGGGCTATGTTCAGTAGGCCAATGCTGAAGACAATTTGATGACACAAGTGTAAATCCTGACCCTGAACTTCCAACTAAAAGAGCATGCTGGAAAGTATGGGCTTTGATGCCTCCATTTGACAATAAACTTCAATTTTTATTTGATTTTAGATCTTTTTTACACATAAGCTATGATGCTTATGTGTAAAGAGTCTGTGAATTTTAACAGTTGATGTATGGCTAATATCTAAGTAAATTTACCAATTTCTTGTTAAATTTTACAGATTTTTTTTTAAAAACTTCATTTGAAATTTCTTTGTTTGAGTTTCAAGCTAATTTCCTTAATATCCTTTTAAAATAATGTTTATTTTATTTTATGATATGAGTAGATGTATTTGTAAGTGCAGGATTCACTGCGGGTTAGAGGAACTGTCCCGTGGGTGCGAGAAACCAGATCGAGATCCTCTGCAAGAGAAGTAATTGCTGTTGAACACTGTTTCATCACTCCAGATACATTTAAAATAGTCTTTATTTGAAATTTCTGGGTCAAATAAATGTATATATCTCATCTTCTTTTCCATTACCATGATTATCTGTATTAAACTGTGTATTTCCATGCCAGTTTCTTTCAAGATATTGGAGTATGGACTGATTCTACTCTTCTTATTCCTATTTAAATTCTACTTGTCTTTATAAACTGTGCTCATCGTACCCCTGGCAGATTGCCTTGACCCACCCTCAGATCTGCTTTCACATCCATGCCTTTCTTCCTTGAGGGTCCTCTGCATTAGAAATACTGAACAAGCAACGGTTAAAGTGTTTCAGGCCTAGAATCTTCTAAGTGCAGGACTTCATCTCCATCTCAGTATTGACCAGGAGATTCTGAAAGGCAAGAGACTTATTTCTCAACTTGTACCCTCTGAAAGGCAACTGTTTGAAAATGTGCTTACAATATTGATGTATTCGTTGGATCAAAAGAGGAAGAGGAAAGAAAAGAATTCTGTGAAAGAGAGTAGTTGGCCTGAAAAACAAAGGGTGGACTTCAAGGAATATTGTATGTGCATATGCACTTCTTTTGTGATTTCTCCAGGGCATTTGAAGATCTCCCCCAGTTCTCTCCTCCAGAGCTTTTATGTTCCCCTTCTCTTCCTCTTGCTGTTTTCTTTATCTTGCCTCTCTCTCCCATTTTTACTCTGTCCCTTTCCTCTGTTGTTTGTTGACATATGCTTTGGGAATGTACATTATTACTCTAGCATCAGACCAAAGCAAAATATAATTAGAAAGTGAGATCAAAGATGCACCCTCTAATACATCTCAAGGCCAACTATATCAATGATTCCTGAATGATTTGCTGTTTTATTAAATTGCTTCACTTGGATAATCAAGAACTATGCCACCATATCTAATCGTGCATTAACCCATGCATTTTCAGATGGCTAGAGTAAACCCTCCAAGTTACTATGAAATTTACCTTATTGCAAATGTATTCTTAGTTAGGAGCCTGAACAAAATAGAGAGTCTTTAAAAGACCCAAGAAATAAAAATTGAAACTGAATAAGACTAAAGCAGTGAGCAAGATTCTTAGCTCTCAACATGCTTCTGGAATATCTTTGGTCTGTGGGGCAATGTGAGTTTGTATCACAGATCAGGAAGAGGGGGTTATTTCTGTGATGCCCTGCTTTCCCTGGCATTCCTACTTTGTTGATAAATGTTTGCTTAAAGTGTGATATCTATTGAAGGTAAACTCAGCCCTCCACAGCCTCTTATTCTCTGCGCCTTGACCAGTTGTGGGTTTCTGTGATAGTTGCTATTTACTATAAAAAGAAGCTTCTGAGGATGTTTGAAAAATGCATTAATCCTACTCTCCAGGCTCAAGGATCATTGTGGTAGAGGGGGTAGAAAGACTGTAAGAGCCAGAGGCAGGAGAAAAACCAAAAGAATACTGGGTTTTATAAAGACAGTAGGGCAGTTGTTCATATGAACTCACAGTGGTTATGACACCATCCACAAGACGTGTGAAAGAGAGAAAACACCCACACGGAGGGAGGAGGAATTGGGCACAAAGTTCCACCAGCTTCTTGGAGAAGAAGAGTTAGTTCGCTTTAAAGGTATGGCTACTAGTAGGCACAACCAGCTGCTGGTTGGCCACACCCTAAAGAGTACATGGTCAACACTAAAAGGCCTTAATGTATACAAAAGAATAACAAATGAGAAGACAAATGTAGGTGAACACTGAATGAGGACTGGTCCTAAAAGATGATGGGGGAGGGGGACAAATATATTCAAAATATAGTGTATGAGATTTACAAATACCTTAGATATAGGGGTTATTTTTTGAATGTGTTTGTGTGTGTGTGTGTGTGTGTGTGTGTGTGTGTATAGGATTTTCCTCCAAGGGAAAACAGAATAAAGTCACATATCTATTTAAACAATGATACATATGAAAATAGGAAGACATATTATATGACCTTTTAATATGAGATAGATAAAAGGAAACAAATAAATAGAATAAGCAGATAAAACTCAATAAACTCTATCACATATTTTTAAGATGAAGTGATGATGCCCCATAGGAGTGGAGGGATTAGATCAGGGTAAAGTCATGTTTTGCATTGTCAGAAACACTGTGAAAACTGATTTTCATGAATTTTGAGGCATTCTCTCACCATGTTAAAACAAAACACATATAAAAGTGCTAGAGAGTGTATGAAGTATTTTAAGAAATATAGACATATTTTTGTCAGAAAAAGTTTTCTGTAGTGTAAGTACATCT
This sequence comes from Ondatra zibethicus, assembly GCA_004026605.1. Lineage (NCBI taxonomy): Eukaryota > Metazoa > Chordata > Mammalia > Rodentia > Cricetidae > Ondatra > Ondatra zibethicus. The sequence continues at coordinate 28,443 of PVIU01021419.1, forward strand.
AAATGGACTGGCTCAATTATCAGGATTTTCCAAGGAAGCAAAGTTGATTGGTTGCCTTCCAGTCTATCCTTTTGCTCTGATGCATTCCTGGTGTGGGAGGTCCTTCTGTTTATGTGTTGCTTTTATTGGTTAATGAATAAAGAACTACTTTGAGCCAATAGCAAGGCAGAACTTAGGTAGGCAGGGAAAGATAGGCTGTATGCTGGGAAAAAGAGAGGTAGAGTCAGAGAAAAGCGATGGAGCTGCCACCACATACTGAAACTTTGCCGGTAAGCCACTGCCATGTGACAATACACAGATTAATGAAGATGGGTTAAATTAAGATGTAAGAGTGATGGGTTAAATTAAGATGTAAGAGTTAGCCAATAGGAAGTTAGAGCTAATGGCCCAAGCAGTGATTTAATTAATACAGTTGCTGTGTGATTATTTCACGTCTAAGCCAGCCAGGCGGCTGGAAAGAACAAGCAGCCTCCTTGCAACACATTCCGGGGATATTTCTTTTGGAAGTGGCTTAGTCTTCACCTCAAAGAGTTCAAAGATCATCAAACATGACAATTTGAGGTATGTAGTAACTCCTAATACTCAAGACAAATTTCACTGGAACATCTATCTGCTCAGGATGAGGACAGTCTGAAGTGTAGACCATTCAACACCCAAACTGTCATTAGAATGTTGACTTGTTATCGTATCTAAAGATGCTGAGGCTGGGAGATACTACTTACAGGAAGTTTCCACCACCTTAGATGACAGGTGTGAATCTTATCTTGCCATCTGTCCCAGTGATTTCCAAGAGTTTTAAGTATGTGTTTTAAAGGAGGTTCATTTCCAAAGCTGCTCAGTGAAAAGAGTTGTTGGTAAATGGTAATGACCAGACAAGGACTTATTCATAATTCGAATGACTTGTAAAGCAAAGGAAATGTTAGCAATGTCGTGGATATATAAAGATGACTTTATTAATAATTATTAAACCATAAGAATCCTTTAATCTAATTATTACTGAGAGTGGTTATGGTGGTTCTAATTGGCATGTAGTTAACCCATGTAGAGATCAGTGAAGCCCTGACTTAATGTTTGTGCCTTTAAAAAGTCTAGTCTAGTTTATATTATTATCAAAAGTTTTACACTGGCTAAACTTGTCTTCTGAGTGTTTATGACCACTTAATTGACCAAGATTATCCATTTGTATTTTTGGCCTCAATTAGTTTAGAGTTCAGTCTTCAGAGGTTACTTAGCAATTGGGTGGCATTCCTGGCTCCTTAGACAATTGTTAGTTGAATTATTCCATCTGTGAGGTTTGTCATTCAATCTGATGTTGGCTTTGCTTGGAAGTTTGGGGATTATTTTCATATGTGCTGATTATTTTTACAAAAAGTACCTGTTAGTGTCCAAAGGCAGGCTCTGAGTTTCTATTGTCTTTCCCATCAAGAAGACAGGTGACCCACTTCAGTATAGGATTCTTTAAGATGCCGTATAGTTCCCTGGAACCTAGCTCACCTGGGGCTAAAGAGCTAAAACTTTCTTCCCTGGACAAATTTGCATAGTCCCTCCAAATAAGATTGTTGTATACTCAGAAGGTCAGTTGAACCAATCTGAAAGAAAAGGTTATATATAAGACACATTTGATTGCTTTTGCCTTTTACAAAACAAATATATCTGAGGTTGGTATTGAAGTCTATGTTTACTGGAAAAATTGTGGTAAGGTTAATGTCTTTTTTTTATTTAAGACTTAGAATGTGTATCAGAGGTGAATCAATATGAATAAAAAGGGAAAAGGTACTGGGAAGATCCAGAATGCCTTAATCAGTAGAGGCTGGAATCTTTTGAATCCCCGGGGTCAGGATCCACCCACTGTCAGGGAATTATGAGCAGCATGAATCATTGTGTTCCAGAGTCACTTTAGTTGGTAAGAAGCAAGGCCAAGTCTACCTGGGGTTGAAGTGTCTTGCTCTGCCTGACTCTGGAGATCCATCATGCAGCAAGCACTCAGACTTCTTACTAGCAAAGGCCAGAGTCCACAAGTTTCCTTTATAGGCAAGGATACAGCTTGTTTGTCTTTAAAGCAAATATAAAAATATGCCACCAGGTTCCTTTGGTGACTACAGGAGTACTAGGAATAATCATGAAGAACCACAATAAGAACAACTCACGCTTTCTGGCATAATGACTAAGAGGCATGTTACCAAGAGAATATCTAAAGTTCTCTTCAGAATGCCATTGATACCTTATGTAGACAGTGTTTCAAATCCAAAAGGTTCCCTACGGAGGCTTGGTATTAATGATACAGGAAACACTTTGACTTTCTCACATAGCAACAGAGACACCCAGAGAGCACTGAACAACTCATTATTTTACAAAGGCACATTTTAAAAATGACATGGAGATAGACAAAGGTATAGATATAGATAGACAGAGATAGACAGAGGTTGGGGCAAGAGCTAGGTTTAAAAGGAAGGCTCTTCTCTATCTACTCCAGTCCTACTTGGCCGGTTTCTCTCTACTTACCGGGTCCCCACAGCCACTTGTGAAATAACCACTCCCAGGAGGCTTATTATTAGTTACAATTGTTTGGACAGTGGCTTAGACTTCTTATTGGCTAGCTCTCTCTTATACAAATTGACCTATTTCTAGTGATCAGCGTATCACCACATGGCTGTGGTTTTGCTTTTGTTCTGGCATCTTTCTCCTAATGGTTACTGTTGGCATCTCTTTTCTTAGGCAGCTACATGGTGTCTACTCTACTACGCCTACTCCGTATCTTTGTTTGGACTTCCAGCCTAGCTTTACTCTGCTAAGCCATTGTCTGAAACAGCTTTATTCATCAACCAATAAAAGCAACCCATACACAGAAGGGCATCCCATATCAGCTAGGGACCTGTGCCATGCTGTCTGAAAGTAGGTCTGGTAGCCAGGCAGAGAAGCTCTGAAAAGAGTTGTTTGCAGAAAGGAGAAAACAAGGCCAAGGCCTCTTTCCAAAAGAGTAGATTCATGCTTTTGTCATGAAGAAGACAGAAAATCCCATAAGAGGGCAGAGACATAAGAATATATCACCTGGAACTTCTTTTCATCTTTCTTTGGTTTCTAGGTCTGCTGAAACAGTAGCCAAGTAAAGAAATGAGAAGAATAAAGAATTGTGCCCAACAAACTTCAGTATTGTGGCCTTGTGGACACATAGGTAAACAGGGAAGGAGAAAGCCTTGCACAGTGTCAACTCGTCTTGGGATTCTTGGT
>PVIU01021420.1:0-31644 GCA_004026605.1 Ondatra zibethicus
GAAGCAAACAAGATCATCAGGCAAAAGTTGGAAGCACGGGGGCGGGGATAGAGGTGGGGGGTAGAGGGTAAGGGAAGGGGAGAGGGGGAAGGAGAAGGGAGAAGGGAAGGACTGGGGAGAGCTTGGGGGAGTGGGAGGGTGGAGATGGAAGAAAGGTGGATATTGGAGAAGGGAATAAGATATCTACATTAAGGGAGTCATTTTAGGACTGACAAGATACTTGGCTCTGGAGGGGATCCCAGGTGTCCACGGGGATGTCCCCAGCTAGGTATTTGGGCATCAGAGGAGAGGGTGCCGGAACTAGCCTTGTCCCAGAGTCACATTGATGAATATCTTGATCACCACCATAGAAACTTTGTCTGATGGATGGAGGTAGAGACAGAGACCCACATTCACATCAGAGCAATGGACTGAGCTCCCAAGGTCTAGTTGAAGGGCAGAAGGTGGGAGAAGATGAGCAAGGAAGTTAGGACCGTGAGGGGCTGGTCCACCTACTGAGACAGTGTGCCTGAACTAATGGGAGCGCACCAAATCCAGCTGGACTGGGACTGAACGAGCATATGATCAAACCGAACTCTCTGAATATGGCGGCCAATGGGGGCAGACCAAGAAGCCATCAACAATGACACCAGGACCTATTTCTTCTGCATGTATTATCTTTTTGGGAACCTAGTCTTTTTGGGATGCACACTTTCCTAGGCCCGAATGGAGCAGGGAGGGCCTTGGACTTCCCACAGGGCAGGGCACCATGCCCTCTTTTAAGGAAGAAGGGGGAGGGAGGAGGGGTGGGGGAAGCGGGAGGGGACTGGGAGAAGGGGAAGAAATGTAAAAATTTTATTTTATCTTTTTGAATGGAAAAAAAATAAAAATACCTACAAAAAAAGAAAGAAAGAAAGAAAAAGAGATTTATAAAAACAGTTTAGAGAGATGGCTTGATGATTAAAATATGCAAAACAGATTAATATATACATATATAAGTATATGTGTACACATATGTATTAATACATACATTCATATATAGATATAGATATATATCTCAGTTGAAGAAAACCAAAAATGGGTAAAACAAATTTAAAGAAATTGGAATGGGAAGCTGAAGGAAATACAGCAAAAACTGGAAAGAAAAGCAAATCTGAGAGCAGCATCTATAAAAAGAATGATAAATAATCTACACCTGAAACAAAGAAAAGGGGAGAAGAATTCAAATGTACAAAATAGCAAAAAGAAAACAGCAAGAGTTTCAGAGAATTATACACTGCGTCCACAGTGGGGGAGGAGAGACCTGCTTGGTAAGCCTCCCTAGAAAAAAGAAATTCCTAAAATTGACTTAAGAAATTGTGGAGAAAGCTGAGTAGATCAATTATGAAAGCGAGCAGGGAAGGCTATTGAAGAAGTCTTTGAAAAGGAAGCTACACCTTAATGAGATGGCAGCAAAGTCCTATTTATTTAACACAGAGCAAGGACAGTGGCAAGACCTATATTCTCTTCAGGCCCCAGAAGCCCTGAGTCAGGCTGAGTATCACTGAAGCCCTGAACTGTGGGAGTCCATGGATGGTGATTCGATCCACCTTCATCAAAGATCTGAGAGTTCAGACCTATTCTTGTTCCTTCAAGGTTATTGAGAGGAGGTTTGACCCAGGGTGTGGCTACTAACAGGATGTTTTGACCTATGGTTTGGTTACTTGATGCTTTGAGTATTGAGGTGATTACAATGTTTGTTCCTTGTATTGTGGTAAAGAAGTCTTTGTCTTCCCCCTCCTCTTTGGATTGGGGTATATAAAGCCTTTGAGAAATAAACACAGGGCAATTCTCAGTACTTGCTGGATGCCCTCCCTACTCTGTCCTGTGTGTCTGTCTTTTCTTTGTGTCTCTGCTTTCTCTACCTGCCGTTTTTTAATCCTCACGCTTCCCTCCAAGAACAGACAAATAAGCTGGGCAGAACCTGGCTGATATTGTAGCCCAGACATGGGATACTGTAATGAACATCCCCCCTCATTTGGCTCACATATGTAACCAGATTCTCTGACTACCTGCCCAAATGGCTTTGGGAGCCATGCGGACCCTAGATCCAAGGCTTGAGACAATATTCCACAGAGTCAGGCCTTGAATTATTTTCTAATATTTCTATTGACTGTAATTTAACCACTCCATGCCTCAATTTCCCAGCTAGGATACTAAGAAGAGCCCTCTTGGGGGTCACTGTGTAAGTAAAGTGAGCAGGAAATGATTGCAAACACTCAAGGCTCTACTGAGGAGGGAGGGAGTACTTAGACAATGGTAGCCACTGCTGATTTTCAGCTAGCCTTAGGGAGCCACATCCAAAGAAGACAGAGCAGGAAGCACCAGAAGTGAGAGTATCAACTTCAGTTGCCATGACTGTTCTGAGAATTCCCTCTTCTGAAATCTCTTCTCTGCCCCTGCCGAAAGCCCCAGCCCTTTTCACCACACCACTTCTTCTACTGTACCGTTTCTGAGATCCATTCTACACTCCAGTCCCACCCTTGCATTCTCTTACAGATAAATACTGGCTGGTAGAGAAGAACTGACTACATTTACACAGGATAACACACAACATTTGGAGATACACATGCACACCTACACACGCGTACATATTGTACAGTTATTAAGTTAAGGTAATTTAAGATAACTGTGGTCAGAACAGAAATCACCCATCTCATCACATATTCTATTGTCTCTGCCACCTTTTCATTATGAATATATCTCTCTTCCACAGTCAAACCTCATCATCCCTTCAGATTGATTTATCTTTTGATCCCTTTAGCCTTTTGTTCAAGAACGTATTTAATAACATTTATCTGCTGGACAAACCTACAGAACAATATATGCATATAGACAAAGGCAAAAATGGCACCAACATAGGCCAACTATATCCACGTAAAACCTGAGAGAACTTAGAAAGGAATTCTAGACACACACACACACATACACACACACACACACACACACACACACAGAGTTAAGCTTGGCTTCTTGGTAGCAGCATTGTCCTGCGTGGGCTCTGTTTGCTAAAGGCAAGCAGAGGCATGATTCCTTAAAGAGAAGGCTTCCTGAGTCAGAGGTAGCAACAAAAACTGCGTGACTCCTTTAAAAAGGCTTCCTGGTTTGTGCTAGTTGCACAAACAGCTTTGGCTCTTTCGGGAGACTGAGCACTTGAATAAGGTTTGTGGGAAGTGCTGCTAGTTACTTGGTGGCAGCATGGGTCAACTGATTACCAGAGCTGAGGTGGTGAGCAAGGCTCCCTCCTGGAGGCCCCAGAGCTGGCAGTAAACATAACTCCACCATATTGAAAGGCTGAGAGAGGCAGAGCCAGCATCCAGGGCCGCTGTGACCAAGCTGCTTACCATTTTAAAAGTGCTCCTGGTCAGAAAATGATTACAGATACACAATAAAGACAGATTCAGACAAAGATAAACCTCTGAATGGGTCACAGTGTGTTAAAAAATGTACATAGGCTTGGGAGAGAGAAGAAAAAGAGTAGACAGTTATAAAAAGAGATAGTTTTAAAAAATTAAACAAAGTCTTTAAAAAGACAGTCATAGATTAAAGGAGTAAAGATAAAAAATAAATATTAAAAAGTAATAGAGTAAAAAATAATAAACCACATAAAGATGGAAAATACACAGAGAGTCTGGATTATGTATATTATTGTGTTTTTTTAAGTTTTTTGACTGTGAATGAGCTAAGTACAGAGAGACATTTCATTGTACGGACTGCTAAGCTAAACCAACATAAAGGCATCTTGACTTCAAGATTTGGGTCTAAGAATTTCTTGCTTTGGAAAAGAGGTTTTGCTTTTGTTTCCACAGAGGATAAAAGGCTATGAATTCCTTACTGGCCAATATGGATTGATCAAACAAGATCCCCTGAAGCAATGGCCTAGATGGTCTAACATCCATGACAGCCTCAGGACTGCTGGCTGAGTTAGAACTATCAGACAGGGTACCCCATGTCAGACCTGATTAACAATACCCCCAATCAGCAGGAAGTAGTTTAGAGAACAACACCCAAATCCCCTAAATGATTGTTTATAAACATTTGTTTACATTTAAAGGGGGATATGCTATAGAGATGAATACTTTGCATTGTTACAGATCTTGGTTTATTGATACAAATTTAAGGTCAATTTTGTTATATGTATATTTTTGCTCTTGATTAAGGTATTGTGTTTGTGCAGCTCATTTAAAAATGTAATGTATAATTGAGAAATACAGGTTAATAGATTGTCATTTATAATAGTCAAGCTTGTAGTAACATTAGCTAGGTTTTCTAGATGTATAGAGATATATTTCAGATGGATAGGTATTCTTCAAAGACTAACAGAATATGGCACTTAAAATGTTTTAAGAAGTTAGGACTTTTCATGACAGTGAGACACATCTGCTCCTGGTAGCACCCATCTACTTCAAGAGAAAGATGGGCATCAAAGAGGCTCTTTATGGAGTTGTTTAGCCATTTGGGCAAGAAACTGCTCTTGCCTGGACTGCTTGATGAACTGGACATGCAGGACCCACAGAGAAATGACTGCTGAAGTTGCCTAAAGGTGAGACAGTCCTTCAGGGTTCCTGTTTCATGAAAGAATCTGCCAGACATTTTGCAGGACACAGAAGAAAGTGACTGACAAACTGCCAATATAGGTGGAACTGTCACTTAAATTTCCTATTTCATGAAAAATATCTGCCAGATATTATGGGCCTGTAGGCTGAAGATTAATGCCCCAACATTACAACATGACAGAAGATCTTTGGGTGACTGTCCAGGCAGCAAGACATCTCTGTCAATTCTAGAGTTTTGGAAGTTGCTTACAATACACTTTCTGTTAACTTAGATAATATATTTTTCTGGGGTCTTTGTTTGGAGTTGAAGAACTGATGGTTATAGTTTCTCTTAGTTTTTATAAAAGATAAATTAGATATAAAACTTTAGATTCACAAAGATAGATGATAGAGTATTTTCCTTAATTTGTCAAATGTAAATGGACTAAATATTGTAACTATAATTCTTGCTTGATAACTGTTTTATATATGTAATTTTACTATGTTAAATTTAAAACTTTCCTTTTTATTTGGATAGAAAAGGGGAAAGAGTGTGGGAAGTCCTTCTGTGTATGTATTGCTTTTATTGGTTAATGAATAAAGAAGCTTCTTGGGCCTATGACAGGGTAGAATAGAGCAAGGAGGGAATTCCAAGCAGAGATAGAGGAGAAAAGAAGGCACAATCAGGGAGATGCCATGTAGCTGCCAAAGGAGACAGACGCTGGATACTTACCAGTAAGCCACAGCCTCATACTGATACACAGATTAATAGAAATGGGTTAGTTTAAGATGTAAGAGTTAGTTAATAAGAAGCCTGAGCTAGTAGGCCAAGCAGTGTTGTAATTAATTTACAGTTTCTGTATGATTATTTTGGGTCTGGGCAGCCAGGGAATGAACAGCAGTCTCTGCCTACACACTCCCTTTGATCACTCTTGAGAAACGGGCTTACTTCTGAAGTCACTCCTAAATGAACTTGCCTTGGCTTACTGGAGTAGATCTGTAGACAAGTTTTCCTTCCTGAATTAAGAGGAGTGGCTGTCTTTGGCCCCCCACTCAGTATTTGTTATGCCCAGATTACGGAGTCCCCCAAAAACCAACTAGGAGACTGAGCCCTGTATGTGAAAGCAAAGAGTCTTACACAAGTTTGCAGACTTGGACTCTTTGTGTGTCGAACATATTGGCATGATCAGAGCCCTGAGCTCATTTGGGGTTGGGTTTTTATAATGGCAAAGGTTGGGGTGAGGGATTTCTAAGGTTCAGGACCCCTGATTGGCTGACATTCGTCGTAGTCTGTCCTGGTAAAAAGTGATGGGTGTGTCCCAGCAGGTGAACCGGTCTATAATGTTTGGAACATTAGGAATTTCCTTTGGATGGTCTGTTCTTGGGCAGTGCCTGAGTGGTCTCAGTTTGTGGTCTTTCTTGGAACCAGGTATTGTCTTAGGGTAAACTATTGAGACATGAGCCTCTATTGAGCTTGTCATGACTGGGTCCTACAGTAGGAATGGCACTTTTACATCCTCCCAGACCACATTCAAGGTCCTCTATGAACAGTATCCCAGGTGATCACAGTTGACTCACAAGATCTTCAGTGTCCTTGGGGTAGCATTCTTGTCTTCAGTTGAACTGTTTCCAGTACTGGACAGGAAGCCCCACGTATACAGCCTTAGATGACAGTGTAAGACAATGTCTTAGTTACCAGCTAGAGTACTCCCTCACAGCATAGCCGAGGACCCCACAGCTCAGAGAACGAGAAATTTCCCCAACTATATGTCTCCAGTAAATAGTTATTTATTAGGGCTACAGTCACTGTGTGAGGTGCTGAGGTTATGATGAAAAAAAAAAAAACACTACAGTCCTTCACAAAACTGAGCTTGCTGGACAGGAAGCTAAGAAGCAATTTTGATGGAACTGTGACGCCACTGTGATGGTGTGTAAGGAATTGCTTACTAAGAAACGGAGAAACAGCTCAGCACTTAGCGCACATGTTGTCCTTGCAGAGGACCCAGGTTCAAGTCCCAGCACTCACACGGTGGTTCACAGCCAACTATAACTCATAACTCCAGTTCCAAGCCTGCTCATAGTACATATACATACATATATAAATACATACATACAGGCAAAACATTCACACACAATTAAATGAAATAAATAAATCAAAAAGAATTGCTTACTATAGAAACATATAGAACCCCCTCGTGGCAGTAACAGATGTTATCCATAAGGGATCAGGATAGATGAGTCAACAAAAAATATAGGAGGAAGGTCCTGACTAGCTAGCATGTCTTAGGACAAGAAGCAAGTCTAAGAACCGGTCAGCCTTACTTTTTGTACCCATGCCATAGCTCATGGAAGGTGAGGGAGGCTGAGGAATCCAGCTCTCTTTGCTATTGCACTTTCTGGTTCACCTTGATTCACAATAGCCTTTCACCTCCTCTTTTGTATTTCACTTCCCTTCCTTCTCTGACCCCTTGCTCCTTTTCCCCTCACCTTCTGGTTTCTCCCACCCAACTTCCCTGACAGCCTCCACCTACCCACGGGAGCAAGTGACAACTGTTGTGTCCTTTAACCCTTCTGGATTGAGGTACAGTGACTGGGGGTGGGGGCGGTAAGAGCTTCTGGGGCTACTGTGTCAGTCCACGCATGCGCTCATTTAGTTTGCAAACAACTTGGGCCAGCCATGTGTCTTCTGAAGGAAGAGAAGGCCCAAACACGGTAGGAGTCAGCAGCCAGGTGAAGTCTGCCTCTCAGTGGAAGTGTCCCAGTCTCGTAAAAATACAGGGGCTCAAGAGCTACAGGGGCTACATTTACGAGAGGACTGCTCTGGTCCCAAAAGCTGACTTCCTTGGTATCTCTTACACCAGAAATCGGGACCATGCAGGTTTCCACACAGAAATAGTTGGGATTTTTAACTATAAAACACTCTTTAGACTTTAAAAAGCCTCGTGTGTGAGAGAGACTGACGAGGACATTCTCACCCTTCGCACCCGCCTCGTTCCCTTGCTTCTCACGGTGGAAAAGAAGGCCAGACGGTATCTGTTATCCTCTCGACATGGAACTTGCTGAGATTTTAAAAGTTATCTCCAAATCAAAGATTTGAATTTTTTTCAATGAGGCTTTTCTTTTTTTGTGCGCTCCAACCTTAAATAGATTTCAGAATGCCAGTTGCTTATAGCAGATACATTTCAACCATTTTCTTTTAAGAGCCCAAAAGAAGATGGGTGAAATTAGCCAATTTCTTTTGGTCATGCTCATTGTACTAATGGGTTTTTTTCCCAATAATTCCTTAGTCTTTTAATGCAATTCTTTAGACCCTGGCCAAGAAAAAAGTAATTTTTAAATGATATAAGGAAATATGAAGAAAATAACTATCCAAGAGATTGAGGCAAAATGAAATGAAATATAATACTTAAAATGATTTGAGAGATAGAATAGCACAAAATTCTCATGTCTGTCTCTGGGGTAATAATTTGAGATAATGTCTTATATCCCTAAAAGAGAATAGGGGGGAAAAATGAAATCAACTCTTAATATGCCATTGCACTTCAGGAAAGTGTGACCAAACATTATGTGTTAGTGGCCTTGAAATGATTTAGAAACCACTTTTTTTTTTAAAGTACTTGAAACCTCTTTTTAAGTCTTGGTGTGGCAATGGGAAGGAACTTTTGATTGAAGAGTAGGCAGCAAAAACTCCTTGGCAGAGAGGGCGGGTTTCTATCCCCCAGCCCCCATCAGCAAAAAAGACTGGGGAGTGGGGGGAGGCTCTAGTTCAAAATCTGCTGAATTAGAAATGATTCTACACCGATTATAAGCTATCAACATTTACTCCCACTAACCTTAGAAAGTTTCAGGAAAGAGAGTGGGTGGAGAGGGAGAGCAGTCAAGAGGGAAGAGTGTCTGCCCAAAGCCATCAAAACCTGCTCAATCCAGCATCCAGAGTTCCTCTTTGACTCAGGTCTGGCCACCCCCACTGCTAGGCTTCCCTGCTTCTGACTTCCCAGAGCAGATTCTGTAGTATCTCTTTAAAACAAAATCTCCGAGGCCTGTTTAATGATGAAATTAGCCACGACTTACAGCTCATGACAGACATTTCTAAAACAACAAACCACTTAAAAAATCAGACGACTGGATGAAGCTCAGGTCCGGGTCCAGTTCCCTCTGACCCTGCTCTTTCTCTGTTCCTTGCCATCTTCTTTCCTTGTTTAGTGGAGGAGGCTCCAGGCCAGGAAAATTAGAGCAGCCCATAGCATGAAAGAGCATGAGCTACAGACAACCAACCAAGAACATAAATCCTATCACTTCCAAACCACCACCACGCATGCATGCTAATGGAACTCGAGATGCTCACAAACTTGATTTGAATGTCACACCTGGTATTTCAGTCTAATAATAATAATAATCAATAACAGCAATAACAGTAATATATTTTGAGATCTACAAGTCTCTGGAAGTAACCTGGCACTTTTCCTACCCCCTTAATAGTGAGAGGCAGTAATTTGGAAAATACTTATTACTGAAAATCCCCAACTTGTCACACTGACGAAAGGATTATGTATTGTCCCTCTTTTCTTCAAAGACTCTTCCTTCTCTCCCATAGCCTTCCCAGTTTAGAAGTGGAAGAGTTTGGGTATTTTTTTTTAAGTATCAAGAGCAGAAAACAGCATCCACATGGCATCTTTCCTAACGTTCATAGCCACGCAGATCGCTGTCTAGTGGGACAGGGAGGATATAAAACACTGAGTGTGGTAATTTAGTTTATTGGTGCTTAAACTCTGAGAGGAGGATGTCCTTTGGGTTGAGGAAAAGAGGAAATTTTTTGGGTCAGGCAGGTGCTGTGTGTATCAGCTTGTTGGGTATCCAGTGACCTTTATCAGATGGGCTGCCGTACCAAGACTTTGGCAGGTCATTCCACAGAAAGAAATCTGTGCTGGGAAGTCTCTCTCCCAAATGCAAACTTGTCTTTTCATGTTATCTGAGGTTTCATCCTTATCAGAACTGGTATAATTTTAAGAGTTATGTCTCCCATGGCCATTTTTCTATAAGCTACTGGGGATATTATTAGAGATAATAATTTAGGAATTATGTCAGTATCAGAGCTACTTAAGGGCTGGAATTTAAGTTACTTGAAAAGTGTGGTGCGTTGGGGGGGGTGGTTTGTTTTTGTTTTGTTTGTTCTTGTTGCTGTGATAAAATAACTGGCTGTTGTAACTCAAGGGAGGAAAGCTTGCTTTGGCTCACACTTTGAAGGAATACAGTCTGTCACATGAGGAAGGCATGGCAGCAGGCAGCTTGGTGCCACTGTGGAAGAGTGTTCTAGTACTCCACTTCCTTCTTTACCAGGAAGCAGGAAACAGAGTTGAGGCAGGAGGCAGAGTCATCCTATAAAATCTGCAGGCCAGCCTCCAGTAACCTACTTTCACCAACGCAGCCGCATCTTCAGAGTTCCATTGTCTACCCACCAGCTAATGTCAGAGAGCAGCTTCAACAAAAATACCACTTACCAGGGTAGGGGCGTGGGGATTAGAGGAGTTGGTAAAGGGTACAAGGACGTGAGTGAAAATGATAAAACAGAAAACATTAGGATAGTACCAGGAGGGAGCGCCAATGAATCCTGAGATCCCACTGCATTTAATTTTCCATACGCTTTTATACCCCAATACAACAGCGGGAAGAGGACAAAAGACTGCTTTAACATGATACAAAGGACAACTAGAACAGTTTCTTGCTTCAATACTTTGAGTCATCAAGCCATTAATTCATAAAAAAAAAACAAAAAAAGCATTCTGTTGTTTAGGCAGTGAACCCACCCTAAACCAAGTATCCTAAAGGCAGCCATTCCTAAGGTCAAACCTCCTATTTGAGAAGAAGCAGAAGTATGCTTGAATTTTCTGAACATCAGTCAAAGTGGAGAGAATCTACCTGTATGGGCCATCTTAATGTCAAAAGAACCAAATGGCCACATCCTAGGTCAGAATATGTAGCTACACTTCTTGTCAACAACTTTGAACGAGCTAAAACTCTCTGACCTTCAGACAAGGTGGAAATAGGCTCACATTTTTAGGCCTCCGCAGCTAAGAACTAAGAGTTCAAACACATGCACCAATGGAGAACATTTCCCATCAGAACATGACAAGGTGATGTCTCGTGTGTACATTTCATATTCAAAACATGCCACGGTGATGTTTTGCTTCTTAGCTCTTATGGCAGGGCCACCTCCCCTGTGCTCACTTCCGCTGGTGGAAACATGAATTTCCAGCTTTCCCCACAATCCAAATAGGGTGTTCTCCGTAGGATCTAGATTTCCTGACTTCTACATAACTCTCTCTTGGGTTGTCATTGGTTTTGGTTGTTTTGATTCCAATCATGCTAACTTGACTCACTCAGCAAGCATGTGATGTAACCAGCACGACAATAAAAGGTGTAATGGGGGGGGCAACTGCTGAAGTGCATCCAATAACCCACATAGAATGGAATCCTTCAAAAATGGGGTCCCACGCGAAAGGACACAAAAGCACCCACCACAAAAAGGAGCCAATATCCAACAGAGTGTAAATAAAAATTATGTAATGGTAGTTTTCTTTCAAATTCAGCCCACTCGCTGTCTGCCGCCCAAAGTCCTATTGCAATGCGTTTGTTCTAAGCTCCGTCTTAAGCACTGCTTTACGAATGTGAGTTCTCTGTTGGACCCTGATTGATCTATGGGTAAACAGGGCTCTTTTTTTTTTTTCTCCAGCAACATTGCCATCTTTCTGGATATGAAGTCGTGCTTCTGCGGCCACAACCAGCCAAGCATAGCCCCAGGAATGCAGTGAGAACTCCAGCAGGCTATGAACAGAACAGAGCAAGAGGACAGACGTCATCCCCATGTCAAGGGCTACTTAATGATCCAAAGAAACTGCACAGATGCTTCAGTTATTACGGGCAATGAATGTCAAAAGGAATGAGGTGCTCCCTATCTGTTGGCATGAATAACTGTACCACCCTGGACCTCGGCCAAGCACAAAGCCAACGCCCAGTTGTGGTCAGAACCATAGACAAAAAAATAAGTCTTAATAACATTTTGAAAAGTTGAAACCAGGGGCTGGAGAAATGACTCAGCTCTTAAGAGCTTCATTGCACTATCATAAATTTTGGAATTCAGATCCCAGCATCCACGTAACAAGCATCCTGAAAATACCTTAACTCCAGCTTCCAGGAACAGGACACCCTCTGCTGACCTCCACCTGTTCACAGTCAGGCACACCCACACACACGTGTGTGCATACTCCCATGCAGGCAGGCACACACACACACATGCACACACACACAGAAAAGAGAGAGAGAGAGAGAGAGAGAGAGAGAGAGAGAGAGAGAAAGATGGAAGGTAGATAGATGACAGACAGATGGTAGACACTTCAGAATGTTGAAAGAAAAGATACCAAATTTTCTAAGAAAATGGAATTTGATCAATACAAGTCAAGTTCTTACTAAATACATTGAAAAAATACTGGTGTCTGCAGGAGGATTTTGGAATAAACGTGATGAGGTAAGTGTTATGGTTAAGGTAAAATGCTACGGTTCCCCGAGGGGCACAGACAGGCCACGAAGACAGCCAGGCCTAAACAGGGAGCCCCCAAGTACGGCACTGTTCCCCAAGTGGGCCACAGGCCATGAGGGGCAACAAGTCCAGGCAGGGAGCCACGTGGTGGTGAGAGACCACATCGGTGCCTGAGACTCGGGAGTGCTCTTTTTTCTTTTTCTTTTGTTTTCTTTTGAACCACTCATAAGTGGTCCCCACCGTGAGAGACAGCTCGGAGTGGCCTCTAGCCTCCCTGGCTTCCGTGTCACCTGGACCAGAGCCATTCAGTCTCTAACACCTCACCTGTGGAGAGAGGATGCTCTTCTACTGTCCCTGTGGTGTTCGCCGCGTTTCGCACCCCGCCCTTAGAGAGGGGATGCTCTTTCTGTAGGACCTGTGATGTTTTTTGCAGATTTTCACATTTTCAGCTATGGTATAAACCCTCAAACTATGCTCTGCCAGTGTCCCACCAGCTCTGCTTTTCCTCAAACTGTTCCTGCCACCGCTACCGCTGCTGACAAAATTGGTCAGATTCACGAGGCAGCTGTTTTCAATTCCAGCCTTTGCTCCCCACTGCGGCTTGTGGCACGGCGGCTCAGCAACAGGGTGGATCACACCTCTAGGTCTCTCTTCTATACAACATGTGACTGTTGCGATTTTGACTGACGTCAGGTGACCTTACTGCCATCTTAACTGAGATCAGGTGACCAAGTCCTGCCATCTTTACTGAGGTGTTCCCTGCCTGGTAACCCGGTGTTGACTGTTACCTGTGTGTTTTGTACAGTGGCATGCCTTTGGTAGGGCCCACCAAGAGCATCCACTTTGCCCAATTCGTGTTCACTGTGTGTGTGTATGTGTGCATACATGTAACTTAAATGCACCTATGTTTACTGTTAAATGTTATAATCGTTCATGTATCTCATTCTAGACTACAAAGCAATAAGTTTCATGCTTTAAATTAGTATGTACTTTTAAGTCTCTTACAAAAATATGGTATATTTAATCCAACCCTGATTTAAAATATATTAAGTTGTTATCTACTATTGTCTGTTCTGCCATTAACCTTCTATTGCAAGCAATTTTTTTCTGTCTGTCTTTTTATGAGTGTAAATCTTACCTGTTAAGTTGAAAGTCAGTATAGTCAAGCTTAGACCCATCTCTCCAGGCAGATTCTGTACTGTAGTTATACCTGATAAATAGCCCTCAACTGCTCAGATCTGGGGAATGTGGCATTTAAACATTTAATTATTAAAAACTTTTCATAACAAAAAGAGACAGGTTGGCTCCTAGCAGCAGCACTCTATTTCCTCCAAAGAAGACAAAAGACAAATGGGCACAAAACAACATCCATCTGCAATTTGTTTCAACTGCCAAGCACTGGGCAAAAGTGCCTTTCATCTAAACTGAAGATCTCCAGACATGGACAGAATCACTGGAATCGACAGTCTAGCTGATCAGGTCAAGGTAAGCTTGTTTTCCTACAGATTTCTTAGCCCACAGGATCTTGTGGAGCCCAGAAGGCCCTGCACTAAACAGGAAAAGGCAAATACAACCTTCAGTGACCATGAAGGACCCTGAGGAATAGCTGTAGGTGCCAACCAAGTAAATTCTCTTTCATTTTTTAATCAATAACTCAAGTAAAATTTTATCCTTCTCAAAGATCTCTGATGCAGTTTGACAACTTTATTTAAAAGGATAACCTCACCAAACAAATTTCAGCAAAATACAAATACAGGTTATTAAGGCATGTACCTGCAACTTATAAAGGTGTGAGGTCAAGTGTATACTATCAAAATTCTCTCCCACACTGCCTTCCATAACCTTAAAAATACTTTTCATTGTGCAAAAATATCTGTCACTGTTATTCTGATACAAATATGCTACTGTTTTAAAACTTATGTTTTCACAAACCCAAAGAATTCTTGTGAGTTCTAGGGAGCCAAATTGAGGGATCCACCTTAAACAGGTCAGATACACACCTCTCAATTCCCTGGTCCTAAAAATTTTTTCTTCCTAAACTTAACTTTGTCTTTTCTTATGCCAATACCTTAAACAGGTGTAAGAGACATCAGACATTTCCATACCACAAACACAAGACAGGAGCAAAGAGACCAGCTATGTCAGGATGTGACCAGCACCCAGCTTTCTCAGACTCCCCCCTCAAGATGATGCCCACAATAAACAGGAAGCAGCCTTGAGAATTCACTGTCCCAACTCCTTTAACCTGTTGTGCCTAACCTCCTGCCTTTTGTTATAAAAAAGAGATGGGAATGTAATGGTCTGTCCTGTCCCTTTAAGAGACAAGCCCAATCCACTCCACCTACCCCCCCTCCCATCCATGGCTGAAGCAAGCGAATCTTTCTTCTGCTTGCAGTCTGAGCTCTTTCCTTTTCTGTCTCTCTCCCAAAGAGGTAGCTGCTGCCATGGCTCCTCTCCTCACCTCCCAAATTCTCTCTTCCTCCCCCACCTCTCTGCTCTTTTCCCTTTCTCCTTTCCCTTTCCCCTCCATAACCCACTAAATAAATATCCAACCTCACTCTGCCTGGCTTGCCTATCCTTCTAAGTCTCTCACCCACCATGTAGCTCCTGCCTCAGACCCATGGGCCCTCATGGCCCACGGGCTACTTGGGGGTGCCCTGCCTGGGGCCTGGCTGCCTTCATGACCCACCATGGTCTTGTGCCTGCTGCCCACTGCTGCCACTCATTGTACTTAAACCATAACAGTAAGTACACTTGAGTTTCTTTTTTAAAGCTCAGCCAACACTGAGATCCATAGTCCACTAATTATTCATTTCTAAACCACCTCCTCTCAACACAACCTCAGCCACCTTCTATACCAGGCATTGGATAAAATCCTCTGCTTTTGATGGCACATGGAACTGAATGATAACCAGAATGGAAGCCGAGGCTCTACCAGAAGAGAGATGCTGGTGAGAGCATGGACTGGAGGATGGACCACACCAAGCTCCCTGGTTAGTAGGTGAGAAAACCAGGACCCTGTGACTTCAGAAGATGCTATTCCCTGTTGTTACCCTGAACCTGGGGCCTGGCCTTTCCTCCAGCTGAGTCTCTTGAGTCACTACCCAGGCATGCATTCCATTATATACAGAATAAATAACGACTTAATTTATTAGCCACACAAAAATTTAATGGGAGCTTTTTAGAAACGCTTGGGAACTTTCCACATTTTTTTTTCTTACAAACAAAATTCCTCATTTTCTAAATACATGCTATAGACCTTTGAAACTATCCTCTGTGACTTGTTTTGGCAGAACCTGTGAAGTGCTATGCCTATGAACGTTTCTCTCCATCTCTGGTGTCCAGGGCTCTCTGTCCATCCCTCCTTAGAAATGGGTTCAGAAAGAGAGCTGTCATGGAGCCTCCAGGTCAGACATGCTAAATCTTTCCCCGTAAGCCACGACTTCATGGTGTTATACAGATTACTAGAAATGGGTTGAATCAAGATGTGAGAGTTAGCCAATAAGAGGCTAGAGACAATGGGACAGGCAGTATTTAAATGAATACAGTTTCTGGTGATTATTTCAGGGGTTAAGCTAGCCAGGTAGTCAGGAAGAACAAGCAGCCCATTCCTCCCTTCTTTCATTGTGTTGCTTTTATTAGGTACTTTGTCAGAGCAATGAGATCATAGCTAACACACCTTCCCGAGAACTGTATTTTGACAGAAAAGGGGGTGAAAGGAATGCTGAGACTGACTTCTGTGAGCATGCCCTGAAATGTCGAGATAACCCCTCACGGATAACTGAGGGGCCATGACCTTGCATCACCCTAGCCACTTTGGCCCCTTCCATCTTATTCCATCCAACAGTTTGGAATCAGATTACAGAAAGACAGTACATAGATGGTAGGGAAGACCCTTAACCCTCCTCCAGAGCCACTGGCCAACATGGCTCATCACTTGGTGCTCATCCCTGCCCATTAACATTACAAACAGCTGCTTATGTTTGAAAAATACATTTTGTGGCACTAAAATATGAACTATACCCATGGGACACAACTAAGTCCTTAGGGATACTTGATGATAATTAAGAAAAAATACTCTACTGAAAACGGCCCTCACCAAGATAACCTCCTTGAAGGACAAAATGTAGACTGGATTTTTCTCTTCCAGTTACCTCATATCTGGATATTCTGTTGTAGAGTTTTCCACTTTCCACATGTACTCACTCAACCACAAGCCAAAAAGGGCTGCACACAGATGGCCAATGGAAAGCAAACTCAATGGCATCTTTGGAGGTTCCTTGTGTCATGCTAGGGCTTGTTTTAATGCTATGTTTCTATATTTTTACTTATTTTTTAATTTTTTCTTTTTTTTTAACCCTATAGGTCCTGTGTGTGTGTGTGTGTGTGTGTGTGTGTGTATTATGGCTTCCAGTTTTATGTTTTTATAGGATTCCTGATTGTGCAAACAAATGTGTCACTGTGTCTATATGCCTTTTGTGCCTTTGCTTGGGTTTTTCCTTTCTGTTTGTTTGTTTTGCCCTATTCTGATGTTTGTTTTATCTTATTTTATTGTATTATTATCCCTTAGAAGCCCGTTTGTTTTCTAATGAGAGATAGAAAGGGGCAGATCCAGATGGGAGAGGAGGTGGGGAAGAACTGGGAGGAGTAGAGAGAAACCATCATCAGGATATATTTTATGTGAGAAAATAAAATCTAATTTCAAATAAAGAAAAAAATTAAAGAAATGTGGGGTGTGGGGGCAAGGGAGAGGGCTGTAAATTCCAACAGTGCTCAGATGCAAATCCCAGGAAGTCCATGGGACTTTCCTTGTTGAGGTCTAGATGCACTCTTGAAAATAGTATCCTAGTTCCCTTTCTGCTGCTGCAATAACACACTCTTACCAAAGCAATTTCAGGGTAAAAAGGCATTCATTTCATCTTAAGCTCCCAGGTCACAGTCAGGAGCAGGAACGCTGCTTGCTGGCTCACTCAGACTTTGCTTAGCTAGTGTTCTTATAGAGCAAAGGACTGCCTGTCCAGGCAATGGCACTGCCCGAAGTAGGCTGGGCCTTCCTGCATTGGGTTGGGTTTTCTTATTCAAAGAATCTGATTAGAAAAATTCCTCACAGTGGTGGTGGTGCCTTTAATCCCAGCACTCCTGAGCAGAGGCAGACAGATATTTTGAGTTCAAGGTCAACCTGGTCCACTTGTGAGTTCCAGGACAATCAGGACTACACAGAGAAACCTGTCTTGGGAATTTAAAAAATAATCCTCACAGGAGTGCTCAGCAGCTTGGGTTTTAGTTAATTCCAGATGTTGTCAAGTTGACAATCAAGATTAGTCACCACATAGTTAATAATACTTACCTTATAAAATGATTGTAAAAATTGAATGAAATATTATACATAGCATTAACACTCTAGTACATTAAAAATACAATAATAAATGATGATTATTATGAAAATGTGTTTTTTAAATCTTTGTGAAACAAATATACAGGCTTACTCTTCTGGTCACAATTGTGCCAGTTACTGAAGTATTGGCTCTTGTCTTTAAATACTCATTTCTAGATTTGGCGTTAAATATAGGCTGAACTTTGGGCAAAGATGTTTTCATATTGTTCCCTTGGAGAGGCTGGGATACAGGCAGAAAAGATCTTTGCCCTGTTAATTGCCCCCATCAAGAGCAAGTCCCCATATGTAACCTCAGCCGGGACCAGAGCTTCCTTTAGTGGTGTAGGAGGTCCTTCTGTATTTATGTTGCTTTCATTGGTTGAATAAAGAAATTGCTTTGGCCTTTTAATAGAGCAGAACTTAGATAGGCGGGGAAAAGAGAACTGAATGCTGGGAGAAAGAAGGCAGGCAGAGAGAGCCGCCATGGAGTTTCCAGAGTCAGACATGCTGAATCTTTCCCGGTAAGCCACGACCTCGTGGTGACACACAGATTGGTAGAAATGGCTTAGATCAGATGTGAGAGTCGGCCAAAAAGAGGCTACATATAATGGGCCAGGCAGTAATTTAATTAATACAATTTCTTTGTGGTTATTTCGGGTGTAAGCTAGCTGGGCAGCGGGAAGCAGCCCGTTCCTCATACTACAGATTGGCACCCAATGTGATGGACTAAATCTACTTAAAAACCTGAGAGGGATTAAAAAGGAGAGAGAGAGAGTTTAACACAGCTTTTTTGCTGTTTGCTGGCGGCATGCCGCAGAGAAAATTTCCTGACTCAGCAGCCGTAAAAAAAAAAAAAAAAAAAAGCCATGTGGTTTTAAAACATGGCTTCCTGAGCTGTGCCGCCAGTGAAAACTCCAGCTATAAAACATTTTAATGACATTTGTGGGACCCGGGTGTTTCTGTGCCCACTAGGGTTGGGAGGAAACTGGCTGAGAGCATGCCTGTGACTCAGCGCTCCTTGCCTAGGCAGGTGCTAGGATCATGTTTACTAGGCATGCACAAGCAGGAGAGCATGGCAGATTTTTGCCGCCATACAGAGAGATGTTTCTAGGCTGCACAATGCTCTGCCTGGCAGATTTGGCTGTAACTCAAATTAAAAGCTCATTCTCAGAGTACAAGTGCTGAGTGTGTCTCCTACCTGGCAGCCCAAGAGCTGGCAGAAATGGTACGTCCACCATTTTGAAACTGGAGAGAGGCAGAGCCAACATCCAGAGCAGCTGCAACCAAGCTGCTTAGCATTTTAAAAGCTCTTCAAAATAGAGAATTAAGGACAATGCAATAGGACAGATTTAGACATAAAAGACCTCTAAATGGGTCATGGTGTTAGATAAGACACATAGGCTTGGGAGAGAAAAGATAAAGAGTATACAGAGTCATACTATAAAGTTAATGCTTTAAAAAAAGGGTAAAGTCTTTAAATAGACAGGACAGATAGTCATAGATTAAAAAAATAAAGAAAAATAAGCCATGTAAAAATGGAAAATTCACAGAGAGTCTGGATTCAATATATTATTATGTTTTCTTCGAATTTTTTGACTGTAAAGGAGATAAGTACAGAGAGACATTTCATTGTATGGTCTGCTAAGCTAAACCTGCATTATTTGTTCTAAAGGCATCTTGACTTCAAAATTTGGGTCTAAGGATATGATGCTTTGGAAAAGAGGTTCTTCTTTTGTTTTCACAGAAGATGAGACCCTGTGGATTGCTTCTAGACCAATATGGTATGATAGACCACACCCTCCTGAAAGGTCACCTAGAACACCTTTAGAAAATTACTTTACTCAACTGGTAACTGAGATGAACCTAACACATAGGATTCACCATGAAAGACCTGATTAACAGGGCCCCCATTCAGCATGAAGCAGTTTGGAGAGAAAAAACTGCACCCATATTCCCAAATAATGTTTATAAATGTTGTTTTACATTTAAAGGAGGATATGATATAGATATGAATAATTTACATTGGTATAAATTTTGCTTTATTAATATAAATTTAAGGTCAATTTGTTATATATGTATTTCTGATCTTGATTAAGATATTGTGATTGTGTAGTTCATTTAAAAATGTATAATTAAGAAATATAGGTTACTAGATAGTCATCTATAATAGTCAAGTTTTTAGTCATGTTAGATTTTCTAGATATATAGAGATATAGTTATTCTTCATATATTTCAAAGACTATAAAATATGGCATTTAATGTTTTAATAACTTAGGGCTTTTTATGACAATGAGACATATCTGCTCCTGGCAGCACCAATCTATTTCAAGAGAAAAATAGACATCAAAGAGGCTCCTTATGGAGTTTGTTAGCAATTTAGGCAAGAAACTGCTCTTGCCTGGACTGTTGCATAAACTAGACATGAAGAATCTGCAGAGAGAGGACTGCTGAACTTGCCTAAAGGTGAGATGATCATTCGGGGTTCCTGATTCATCAAAGAGTCTGCAAGACATTCTGCAGAATACAGAAAAAAGTGACTGAACTGTCTTTGAAATTTCCTGCTTTTTGAAAAAGTCTGCTGGATACTATGGGCCTGTAGGCTGAAGATGGATGCCCCAATGGTACAGAAAAACTTTGGGTGACTGTACAGGCTATGAGATGTCTCTGTCATTTCCAGAGTTTTGGAAGTTGCTTACTTCTTGTTTACTTAGGTAATATATTATATCCTTCTGGGAAGTTGCTTACTTCTTGTTTACTTAGGTAATATATTATATCCTTCTGGAGTCTTTGATGGAGTTGAAGAATGGATAGTTATAATTATAGTTTTCCTTAGGTATGATAAAAGATAAAGTAGATATAAATATGGTAACTGTAGTTCTTGCTTGATAACTGTTTTGTTATATCTAATTTTACTATGTTAAAGTAAAAGCCTTTCTTTTTTGTTTAAACAGAAAAGGGGAAATGGTTTAGGAGGTCCTTCTGTATTTGTGTTGCTTTCATTGGTTGAATAAAGAAACTGCCTTGACCTTTTGATAGGGAAGAGCTTAGATAGGCATGGAAAAGAGAACTGAATGCTGGGAGAAAGAAGGCAGGCAGAGAGAGCCGCCATGAAGCTGCCAGGTCAGACATGCTGAATCTTTCCCAGTAAGCCAGACCTCATGATAACATACAGATTATTAGAAATGGGTTGAATCAAGATGTGAGAGTTAGCCAATAAGAGGCTAGAGCTTATGGGCCAAGCAGTAATTCAATTAATACAATTTCTGTGTGGTTATTTTGGGGGTTAAGCTAGCCGGGCACTGGGAACACAGCTCACTCCTTCTTACTACACTTTAGGGCCTTGCTCATAGTGTTTTAGAGATAAACATGAATACCAATGCATATGTGAATCAGGAGAAATGCGATAGGAAAAGTTGGACCCTTGAAACACTGGACAACCCGGTGAGAAATGGCTTTCCTAGGAGAAGAACTTATTGGGGGCTTTGGACCCAAAAATGGATGCCAACAATGCTAGTAAATTCTCAGGAGGAAAATCTCAACACTGGATTAATTACACACACACACACACACACACGTTCAATGTTCTCTTACCATAGCTGGGGCCAGCTCCCATATGCTTCTATCTACTGCTGTGGGACAATGGTCTTGTACCCTGTAAAGATTTGTCAGTTGTATTGATTTAATAAAAGGCTGATTGGCCAGTAGCCAGGCAGGAAGTATAGGTGGGGCAACCAGAACAGAAGAATTCTGGGAAAAGAAAAGGCTCAGTCTGTAGTCATCACCCAGACACAGAGGAAGTAAGATGAGAATGCCTCGCTGATAAAAGGTACCAAGCCATGTGGCTGACACAGACAAGAATAATGAGTGAATGTAGGATGTAAGCATTAATAAGAAGCCTAAACTAGCAGGCCAACCAGTTTATGATTAATGTAGACCTTTGTGTGTTTCTTTGGGACTGAATGGCTACAGGACCTGGCAGGACAGAAACCTCTGTCAATATATCTACCATACTCTGAGCTAACCACCTATGAAGAAACCTTTGCTTTTTTTTCTATGCACACATATGATTTCACATTTAAAACATGATTTTAAGTCAGGTCTTCTGTCACTAGCCTGTAATCTCAGTTACTTGAGAATCTAAGGGAGAAATACCATAAACCAAGCACTAGCCTAAGATACAAAATGAATTTGAGGGCAGTCTGGGCAACATAGCAAGAGCTATATGTTATTATTAACCTTAATAAAAGGCCAAAAAAAAAAGGACTGAGGATATAGTCATACTGTAGGGAGCTTTCTTAGTATGCGGGAGGGAAGACCCTGTGTTCAATAACCAATACAAAAAATATAAATATAAGATAAAACCTCGATTTAGGTGCAGGCTTGACTACTGTTGTAGTTTGAATGTGTAATGTCCCTCACAGGCCGCGGCTCTGAAAATGTTGGGACAGTGGGTACAGTGACTGGCCTAGGGAACAGACTTTTGAAGCTGTGTCAAGGTGTGAGGCGCTCACCATGGGTTCCTACCACCATGAGCTCCGCCGTGCCTTCCTCGCTATGCGGCAGTGTGGCCTCTGAAACCATGAGCCAGAGCAACTCCTTCCACCTGTAAACTGATTCTGCCAGACACTGTGCCATGCAATCAGGTAGTGACTAGCACAACCAACCTGCCAGCTCCGCGATCCTGGGGAGATGCATATGTCCTTTAAGCCTGTTTACTCATCTACAAAGCAAGAAAATGCTCCCTTTAGAACTGTACTAGAAGGAAAGCAAGATCATAACCCTTACGTACTTAGAACGGGGCCTCGTACACAGCAGGCGCTTAAAGCACAGCATGCAGTTTTATTTTAAGTTATAATGTTAAAAGCTTTTAGTGATTATTAATATATATTTTATAGTGAATTACAGATATGGAGAAGCCAAGCTCTGTTGTCTCAATGACAAGAACAGTCCTCAGAATAGTGTTTGGTACATATTAGCTATCAATGTTTTATCAGAGACTGAGTATTAGTGGATATCAGTTTGTCTTAGTTAGGGTTTCTATTGCTGTGAAGAGACACCATGACCCTGGCAACTCTCATAAAAGAAAACATTTAACTGGGGTGGCTTACAGTTTCAGAGGTTCAGTCCATTATCATCATGGCAGGACATGGCAGACATGCCACTGACAAAGGAGTTAAGAGTCCTATATCTTGATATGCAAGCATCAGGAAGTAGTCAAAGACACTAGATGTGGCTTGAATATATATGAGACCTCAAAGTCTACTTCCACAGTGACACACTTCCTCCAACAAGACCACATCTACTCCATCAAAGCCACACCTCCTAACAATGCTACTCCTTTTGGGGGCCATTTTTTCAAACCACCACATCATTTTAGCAAAATTAGTAAACAACAGTTTCTGAATATGTTATGTATGAATAATAATCTATCAAATACACCTTAAACTTAGCTCTCAGAAACATAGGAAGTAAAAGGGATTTCAGAATCCTGGAGTATTTCTGTGGACCATTTCATCTACTTGCGAGGAAATATTCAGAGACACTAAAAACGTAACCAAACTTAAGCCAACTTAGTTGGCAGAAACTAGCTACCTTAGCCTTCTCCATCACACCATAATCAGGACCACCAACGGATATGCACTGAGCACATTCTTCCCTGGAGACCCCGCAGCTTAGGCTTCACTTGTGTCCAGATGCTGTGGAGAAATGCTTATCTGTCTTACACGATTAAACTCTAACTGGTGGGAAGAGAGCAGTGAGATGAATCAGTGGGTGAAGGTGACTGCCACCAAACCTGAAGACACGAGTTCAATCCCTGGGGCCCACACAGAAGGAGAAAAACAATATCTGGACATTGTCCTCTGATCTACACACACAAACACACACACACACTAAGTTAATTAATTGTGCAAAAACTGTAATTAGAAAAAAGATGTAACATATAAAAATATATATAGGGGAATCATAAAAAAATTCCAATGTCTTTTGGAGCACATTTGTATTTCTCTAAAATGGGAAAATATTTTTTAAAACCAAAAGCTTAAGATAAAAGAGTGATTTTTTTCTTTAGTCATCGCAAACTCTTGGCCAAGAACCTCCTAGATGAAAGATAGTAAGTTTTAATGTGAAAAAGAAACTCCTTATTTTAACCATTTTTTACACATAAAAGGAACAGAAATTGCATCTGATTCATCTTTAGGTGAACAATTTCTGAAGCCAGGTGTATATTAGTGTATCTATAACACTTACAATCCTCTTAGGTGAATGCATGCCAGTTCCTTCGCTTCTGTGGCAGATTTGGGAGGGGAAATTATATAAGCCTTAAACTAAGGGTAGAAGAATTTTCACACAAAACGTTGGCCAGCAAATCAACAAGATGACTTGGCTGGTAAACACACTTGCCACCAAGCCTGAGGCCCTGAGTTCTACTACCCCCTGAGCTCCACATGGTGAAAGGAAGAACTGACTCCCCAAAGTTGTCCTTCATCCTACACACATGAACCATGCCTACATGTCTACATGCACAGACACAAAGGAATATTTTTAAAGTTGGTCAGTGATTTAGACAATTACACAAAATATTTTGTAAAAACAGGAAAACATCATACATGTGTTAAACTCAAGTACGCCATGTTAGCACAGGATTACACCTGCTTGATCCACCAGGATTTGAGAGGCTTCCACATGCTCCCATGAACTCACTTGCCACCTCTTCCCTTCTGCACACCGACGCTAGATAGAGCAGGGGCTGGAGACATGGCTCAGCGATTAAGAGCCCTGACATTCAAAATTCAAGATGTTATTGTTTTTTTTACCACTGAGTAGTACTCATATGTGTAACTATTCCACACTTTCTTTATCCATTCTTCCACTGAGGGGCATCTAGGTTGTTTCCAGGTTCTGGCTATTACAAATAATGCTGCTATGAACATAGTTGCACAAATGCTTTTGTAGTATGATTGGGCATCTCTTGGGTATATTCCCAAGAGTGGTATTCCTGGATCCTGAGGTAGGTTGATTCCCAATTTCCTGAGAAACTGCCACACTGATTTCCAAAGTGGTTACACAAGTTTGCATTCCCACCAGCAATGGATGAGTGTTTCCCTTACTCCACATCCTCTCCAGCATAGGCTATGCTTGGTGTTTTTGATTTTAGCCATTCTGACAGGTGTAAGATCTCAAAGTTGTTTTGATTTGCATTTCCCTGATCGCTAAGGAAGTTGAACATGACCTTAAGTATCTTTTGGCCATTTGAGCTTCTCTTGAGAATTCTCTGTTCAGATCATTACCCCATTTTTCAATTGGGTTATTTAGAATTTTAGTGTCTAGTTCCTTGAGTTCTTTGTATATTTTGGAGATCAGACCTTTGTCTGATGTGGGTTTGGTGAAGATCTCACATTCAGTAGGATGCCTTTTTGTCTTAATGACTGTCTCCTTTGCTTTACAGAAGCTTCTCAGTTTCAGGAGGTCCCATGTATTCATTGTTGCTCTTATTGTCTGTGCCACGGGGGTTATACATAGGAAGTGGTCTCCTGTGCCCATGTATTGCAGGCTACTTCCCACTTTCTCTTCTATCAGGTTCAGTGTGGTCGGATTTATATTGAGGTCTTTAATCCATTTGGACTTGAGTTTTGTGCATGGTGATAGATATGGATCTATTTTCATTTTTCTACAGGTTGACATTCAGTTATGCCAGCACCATTTATTAAAGATGCTTTCTTTCTTCCATTGTATAATTTTAGCTTCTTTGTCAAATATGAGGTGTTCATAGGTTTGTAGATTAATATCCAGGTCTTCGATTCAATTCCATTGGTCAACGTCTCTGTTTTTATGCCAATACCAAGCTGTTTTCATTACTGTAGCCCTTTAATAGAGTTTGAAGTCAGGGATTGTGATGCCTCCGGAAGTTCCTTTATTGTATAGGATTGTTTTGGCTATCCTGGGCTTTTTGTTTTTCCATATAAAGTTATTGTTCTCTCAAGGTCTATGAAGAATTTTGTTGGGATTTTGATGAGGGTTGCATTGAATCTATAGATTGCCTTTGGTAGAATTGCCATTTTTACTATATTGATCCTACCAATCCAGGAGCATGGGAGATCCTTCCATTTTCTGGTATCCTCTTCAATTTCTTTCTTCAAGGCCTTAAAGTTCTTGTCAAATAGATCTTTTACTTCCTTACTTAGTGTTACCCCAAGATACTTTATGCTATTTGTGACTATCATGAAAGGTGATGTTTCTCTGATTTCCCTCTCTGTTTCTTTATCCTTTGTGTATAGGACGGCTACTGATTTTTTTAGTTGATCTTGTATCCTGCCACATCACTGAAGGTATTTATCAGCTGTAGAAGTTCCTTGGTAGAGTTTTTGGGGTCACTTATGTACACTATCATCATCTGCAAATAATGACTTCTTCCTTTCCAATTCGAATCCCCTTGATCTCCTTATGTTGTCTTATAGCTATTGCTAGAACTTCAAACACTATATTGAAGAGATATGGAGAGAGTGGACAGCCTTGTCTTGTTCCTGATTTTAGTGGAATCGCTTTGAGTTTCTCTCCATTTAATTTGATGGTAGCTGTCGGCTTGCTGTATATTGCTTTTATTATATTTAGATATGATCTTTGTATCCCTAATCTCTCCCAGACCTTTAACATAAAGGGGTGTTGAATTTTGTCAAATGCTTTTTCAGCATTTAATGAAATGATCATATGGTTTTTTTTCTTTCAGTTTATTTATATGATGTATTACATTGATAGATTTTCATATGTTGAACCAGCCATGCATCTCTGGGATGAAGCCTACTTGATCATAATGGATGATTTTTTTTTTTTTTGATGTGTTCTTGGATTTGGTTTGCCAGTATTTTATTGAGAATTTTTGTGTCGATGTTCATGAGTGAGATTGGTCTATAATTCTCTTTCTTGGTTGCGTCTTTGTGTGGTTTTGGTATCAGGGTAACTGTAGCTTCATAAAACGTGTTTGGCAATGACTCTTCTGTTCCTATTATGTGAAACACATTAAAGAGTATAGGTATTAGCTCTTCTTGGAAGTTCTGGTAGAATTCCGCATTAAAACCATCTGGAGAAAACACTATCCTTAGTGAGATAACCCAGACCCAAAAAGATGAATATGATATGTACTCACTCATTAGTAGACTCTAGCCACAAACAAAAGATGTTAAGCCTATAGTTCACAAGCCTAGAGAAGCCAAATAGCAAGGTGAACCCAAAGAAAAACATATATAGATCCTCCTGGAAATTGGAAGCAAACAAGATAGCCGGGCAAAAGTTGGGAGTCCGGGGGTGGGGGTAGGGAAAGGGGAGAGGGGGAAGGAGAAGGGAAGGACTGGGGATAGCTTGGGGGAGTGGGAGGGTGGAGATGGAGGAAGGGCAGATATTGGAGCAGGGAAGAAGATACCTACATTAAGGGAGCCATTTTAGGGCTGGCAAGAGACTTGGCTCCAGAAGGAATCCCAGGTATCCACGGGGATGTCCCCAGATAGGTTCTTGGGCAGCAGAGGAGAGGGTGCCTGAACTGGCCTTGTCCCATAGTCACACTGATGAATATCTTGAATATCACCATAGAAATTTCGTCCGATGGATGGAGATAGAGACAGAGACCCACATCCACATCAGAGCAATGGACTGAGCTCCTAAGGTCCAGTTGAAGATCAGAAGGAGGGAGAAGATGAGCAAGGAAGTCAGGACTGCGAGGGGTTGGTCCACCCACTGAGACAGTGTGCCTGATCTAATAGGAGTTCACCAAATCCAGCTGGACCGGGACTGAACGAGCATGTGATCAAACTGGACTCTCTAAATGTGGCTGCCAATGT
Source organism: Ondatra zibethicus (assembly GCA_004026605.1). Taxonomy (NCBI): domain Eukaryota; kingdom Metazoa; phylum Chordata; class Mammalia; order Rodentia; family Cricetidae; genus Ondatra; species Ondatra zibethicus. The sequence continues at coordinate 27,292 of PVIU01021420.1, forward strand.
GGATGGACTGAGAAGCCATCGATAATAGCACTGGGACCTGTCTCTTCTGCATGTATTGGCTTTTTGGGATCCTAGTTTACTTGGATGCACACCTTCCTAGGCCAGGATGGAGGGGGGGAGGGCCTTGGACTTCCCACAGGGCAGGGTACCCTGCCTTCTCTTAAGGATGGAGGGGGAAGGAGGAGTGTTAGTGGAGGAATGGGAGGGGAATGAGAGAAGGAGAGGAAGTGTCAATTTTTGAGTGGAAAAATAAAAAATTTAAAAAAAGAAAATAAAATATCTAGGAATAAACTTAAAAAAAAAGAGCCCTGACATTGACGCTGGAGCAGCACCATCATCCAATCAGAAAATTTAGGACGAATTTCCCCAAGCAAGACCAGACTTGCTTACAGGATTATGCAGCTCAATTGTCACCCAAGATATTTACATTCACTGCAGATTGAATCTGATACATTGTAATGTATATAACAGCTAAATTTTCATGTTTAAGAGTTAAGCATTTTCGAAGCTGCCCAGTTTAACTAATTTCCCTTTCTCAGGTGTGCTGTGGATCTTAACCTTTAACACTCACCTAGAATTGACTGCGTATTTCCAGAACTATTTCACAGTATCACACAGCTAATGTATTCACAGTTATAAATCTGAAATCTGAGTTTTGGAGGAAAAGATATATGAGAACATTACCTGAAGATATAAAGAAAATTAAGAGAAATAAACAAAAATATCTTCCCTATGTATGAGATCTGGTCTGGGAATACTACTAAATTCTGTTTTCTGGTTATCATTGCCTAGAAACTAAAAATTCTCTATCTGAAAGGTCTGATCTCATAAATTAGGATCTCTGAACACCCCCCCCACACACTGACCAAGCATCAAGCATGTGGAAATGTTAACTGTTTCCCTCTATGAACACAGCACATACATGCCTGGGCATCCATGAGTAAGACATGAGTTCTACCACATATGAGTTTAACTTCATCCCATTCATTTATAGCAACTACAATAGTAGATTGCCTAAGGTAGACTTAATAAAGTAGAAAATTAAAACTTACTTTCTTTTATTATTAATTAGAGAATATAATTTCTAATCAAGCAGGTTATAGGAAAAATAGAGCTATGCATGCATTTATCTGACCACTTAAGACCTTAGAGCAATGTAGAAGAAAATCCACTAACCACATATTGCGGGGAAGGACAAAACTTTCAGTTTCCTTAAGGATCAAAAACATTCTTGGGAGGGTCATTTCTGCTTTCAAATATATTTTATTTACTCAAAGGAAGCACAGAACTTCTCGCCCAAAAACCATTGGTAATTTCTCTCAAAGATAGCCAGGGACAGGAGCTGCCAACAGCCACCAGAGGTTGTTGGTGACTGTCGAAAGAGCTAGTGAAAATGGATAGTCGGGACAACTGAACTTCTCAGCTGAGCCTAGACCCGGAAAACAAGTCAGTATTTAGGCGCTAGAGAGATGGCTTAGTGATTAAGACAAAGTGCCCCTCTTTTAGAGGACCAGTTAAGTTCCCAGCACCCAGGTCAGCTGAGTCTTAGTAACTCTTGTTACTAAGTAACAATTGTGCTGGAGAGCTGCAGGGCCTACAATGTTCTGGCGTCCATGGACACCTGGACTCTGTAGCATACACAGAGAAAGAGACATAGGCATTTATATGACTAACGTAAAACCAAAGCTGTATTTAGAAAGGTGTTCCTCGGGCGCTGAGAAGTGGAAGGTAACAACGCTGGTAAAGCCTCCCTTGGGCTGGTAGTAAATAGCTCAGTGGTGGAACACTTCCCCAGCAGGTATAAGACCCAAGATTTGATCCCAGAACTGAAAGGAATAAGGAAATCTAACCTGAAACTGGGACATACAAACAAAAGACTAGCCAAAACGTTATAAGATATAAATATTAAGTTTATAAGATATAAACATTGTTTTAGGTCTAACCAGTTATTCAAAGAATTATAAATTATCAAAACTGGGTGCAGCCAGTTTTAAAGCATTATCGACGGTGTGAGAAACAGGAACATGAGCAATGGCTACAGAAGCGGAAGTTCTTTTCGGGCAGGTGGTGATTCAAGACAGGTTTCTCTGTGCAGCCCTGGCTATCCTGGAACTCACACTGTAGACCAGGCCGGCCTTGAACTCAGAAATCTGCCTACCTCTGCCTCCTGAGTGCAAGGTTTAAAGGCGTGCACCACCACCACCAGGCTTTTGTTTTTTGTTTCGTGTTTGTTTTTGTTTTGTTTGAGAAGTAGAAGTTCTTATAAGTGCCCCAACCACAGATTAGGCTGCATCTCAAATCTTAAAACAGCCAAGAAATCATTCATAAGGGTTGAAGAGGTGTCTCAGCAGTTAAGAGCAATTGTTGCTCTTAGAGAGGACCTGGGTTTGGTTCCCAGCACCCACATGGTAACTCATAATCATCCTTAACTCCAGCTTGAGGATCTGATGACCTCTTCTGAACTCTGAAGGTACCAGGTATGTACAAGGTACACATACATACATGCAGGCAAAACATTCATAAAATAAATAAATCTTCAATAGTTTTAAGAAATTACAAATAAAAGTGTGCTTTCCTATCTTCTCTACAGTTCAGAATAATACAATCAAAATCTGAACAATGTCTACATAGCAAGAGCAGGTGGCACTCACCAAGACATCTACAAGAATACAGAATGTTATAGATTCAGAAACGTAATAGGACAAATGCAATCCTAATCCCAAACATAGGTCTCAACTTAGAGACCTTTTAAAAGAGCGATCATATAAAACAGTCTGTATCTAAAGAGAAGTAGAGGAAAGAGAGCCCCATTGTAAGTTATAGTAACTACTACTGTAAAACTCAGTACTACTTCATCAAGGCAAATCACAAGTTTTACAGAAGCCCAAACATAATTAACAGCCAGCCACATGAAAAAGATTGTTGTTTCAGTTCAGTGGGGGAAAACAATTCAAACATCGCTTTGAAGGAATAGATTTGAAAAATTGAGCTGTATTGAAACAATAAAGTCAAATCTGCACATAATAAAAACTTAAGTCAATTTTAATGAAAACAAAGTAGTAGAAGAAAATAGGACATAACATTAAATGAAAATGATTTTTCCAGGCAGAATCTGCATAGGAAAATGTTGACATATAGCAGCTGCCATGGCACCTCTTGTATGTCAGACTTCAATTTGTGCATGAGTCCTTTTATGGGCTCTCAAACTCATTCATTTCTATATGAATGGGAGGAATGGAGGGAGGGAGGAAAAGAGGGAGGGAAATAAGTCTGATTTTCAATTTTGTCTTTCCCCATACAGAACGTCTGGCTGAACATTAGTGTATGTGTGTATACGTGTGTATACGTGTGTGTGTGCACGCGTGTGTGTGCATGTGTGTGTACATGGACATGTGCACTATGGGGATAATGGTGTGTGTAAGTCTCACGGAACACATGTGAAGATTGGAGGACAACTTGTGGGAGCTGGCTTTCTTTTTGCACTATGTGGGTTCCAGGGAATGACCTCAGCTCTCCAGATTTAGTAGCAAGCATCTTAACCGGGTGAGCCCTCTCACCATCTGAAAAGTGCTAAGGTAATTGGTTTGCCTTGAGGCATATGAAGTTGAATTTTGAATGTGAAATAGAAACCCAATTTTCAATTCTGTTTCTCCATAAAGTTAGTCACTTTAATTCACTTATATTTATGGAGTAATCTCTCGTTGCTCTGACACTTTAGCACGTAACTCTGTTAAGAGACAAACCGTTTTCTTCATGTCTACCGGTTCTTAAACCTATTATATCAGTCAGGTTATTTGTGTGTGTATCTGAAGACAGGTTCCAAACAAATTGTAATATGTGACAGAGAGGGGCCTCTCTTTTTTTCTTCTTCTTCTTATTTAGAAATGTTATGCACACTTAGTTCCTAATTTTCTCATAAAAAAATTAAGAATTGGTCTGCTAGGGATCATGAAATCCATAGTATAACATGGACTGTACATTGAATTTATCATCCAAACTTGGACTGCATTACATCGAATCTATAAGCCTATCGGTGTGGGGGGAGGAACATGTCTAAACCACAAGTGGTCCTCTGCAGATGTCAAGAGGGTTTAGACCCACTCTGGTCTCCCTCAAGAAAATCACACGGTCTTTAACCTCTAAAAAGTCTTTTAGAGCAGCCCTCGGAGATCCCGTGGATCTGTGTCTTGCTTCAACAGTGTTTGGACGGAACAGACCCGGGTCCTCCTTTTGTTAGCTTCCGCCGCTCCTCATCCTCTCCAGTCGCAGCCTCTGGGACCATCTTCTCGCCGCCTTCGGCCCTCAGGACCAGCCCCACCGTCTCTGCGGGTAGCTCCGGACTGCGCTCAGACA
>PVIU01021421.1:0-31670 GCA_004026605.1 Ondatra zibethicus
TGTAGTATGATTGGACTTCTCTTGGGTATATTCCCAAGAGTGGTATTGCTGGATCCTGAGGTAGGTTGATTCCCAATTTCCTGAGAAACCGCCACACTGATTTCCAAAGTGGTTGCACAAGTTTGCATTCCCACCAGCAATGGATGAGAGTTCCCCTTACTCCACATCCTCTCCAGCATAGGGAATCCTTGGTGTTTTGTAAAATCTTTATTAAAATGTTTTAAATTCTCCCCAACCTGGTATGTATATTATTCATACAAAGGTTTTGCTTCAGTCTTAGAACTTAAATGACTTAAGTGACCAACCACTTCTTGGTTTCCTTCATTTCTTTCGTTCAGATTTTTGTTTGTTTGTTGGTTTTCATTTTGATTTTTTCCAAATATAATAGTTCTTATTGATTATTTGGGAATTTGACATAATGCATCCTAATCAGACTCATTTCCCAGACCTGGTCCACCCCTGTCCTTGTGACATCTCCCACAACAAAAAATAAAAGAAGAAGAAAAGAAAAAGAAATATATACCAAGTCCAATTTGTGTTGCCCATATACTCACTGGAGCATGGTCAAATACCCAGTGTCTATGCCCTTAAAGAAAACCGAGTGCTTCTCTACTCCCTGTCCCAGCAGAATCCATCAGCTGTGAAGAATTACATTCCAGCATCGTAATCCAATTTCATTGATGGCTTCCTGTCTAAACTGTTTCTTTGGGGGGGGTGACTAACAAATCTTGAAAGATTGTGAAGTCAGACCCCCCCAACCAATGTAGAAAAGACACATTTACCACCTGCACTGTTATAAAAACCAAGTGTATTTACTGCCCTGGTGTGCGTCTTCTGATTTTGTGACTAGTATGCGCTCTCAATCAAAAACTTTGCCTTGTTGAGACATTTTAATCAGAGTGGTGATCTTTTCCTTTGCTGTCCAAATTAATTCTAAGAGAATATATGAAAGGCATGCTGCCCTAAGCATTGCAAGTTTTGCCTGAAATTCAAATTCTACCTTCTACCTGTATGGCCATAGACAAGTTATATTGCCTTGGTTTCAGCTTCTTCATATGTAAAACTGAAGATAAAAATACTTATATAAATAGTGAGTGTTAAAGCACGATAAGAAAGTAAATAACTAATCACATTACCTAAGATCCATCAAGTACTCAGCAACTGGCAGATAGTATGGAAGTCTAGCCATATCTTTAAAGGTGCTAGATGAATAAGAGACAAAGGTAAGACTTGCCTTTCAGAATTTCTATGTGATATTTTTATAAAAAATATGAGACTTATAGAGAAAATTGTTTAAGTTCTGAGTGTGTGGCTCAACAGGGGTAACAAATGCAATAAACCTCATAAATAGCATCATATCAGGCAATGGGTTATTATTGTGACTTTATTTCCTTCAAGATATACCTTAGGTGTTTTCTTTGAACCACTATATGTTTAGAAATACATTTATCAGGAGGAAGATTATTAGAAGGCTTATGATGGAGATGGTTATAAATTATTATTGTTTGAATAGGGCCAGGAATCTGTGGGATAGTCAAATGGAATATGTAGGGTGTTTTAAACAGAATAAAGCAGAAGGACATATTTGCTCTCAGTTAAAAGTCATTGACTTCTGAATAAATGAATTAAGAACCATTTGAATGATGTAGTGAGCAATAAATATCTAACTGTTCATAAAATGGAAGCAGAAGCAAAAGAAAGTAAGATAAGAGGCAGACAGAGCCTTAAATAAATAGGCCCTTTGGTTATAGCTTAGATTATATACAAGGCTAAGGCAGAGATAGCTTGTCTGAAACTAAATCAAAAAGAGTTGAAATTAGAAAGAAAGGCATGTTCCATATATATGTCAAGGTAAAAGGATTAGAAATGACTCTTAGTAGAATCATAATAGTTTTAATGAAGAGGTGCGATGATTTAATTGACCTTTCAGAAAGCTTATTTCAAATGTTGTTAATAGAGAAGATAGAAGGGGACAAGAATATAAGAGGGAGATCAGCTAGGATGCTATTTCAGGAAATTTCGGAGGAAAAGGTAGTGGCATATAGAATTGCAAAGGTTGAGGGGGAACACATTAATTTGTAGGTTAAGCCAAATCAATCATACAAGCAAAATGGAGTCTACATAAATATTACAATTATGAATAATTTATTATAATGCTAATAAATATAGGACAGAGGTTTGGTTATATTGTATACATTTAAATGAACTAAGGCCCAAATTTTCTAGAAAATATAAAAATGTCTTGCTTCATGCATTTTTTAAAAATGCTTATGTCTTTTGACCTTCAGAATAGCAAAATTCTAATGCAGTAAATTCATGAGCAAATGTCCTGTTGAATATTAGTTGACCTTATGATGAAGTTTGACCTAGTTTTACCATAAGTAGATTAATTACTGTGATATCCATTTCATTGTTGTGAAACATCTTGAGCCAATGCTTATTTGCAAAGCCACTTGACAATGTTTTTAGTCTTTAATTTCCAAAACATGTCAGTATTCACGTGACTGATTTGTCAGTGCAAGGTTGCATATGAAATTTGTTGTTTGATTTTATGAAATATTTGTCAGCTCACATTTTTATGTAAGATCTTGATTAATAAATTTTTTGTTTAGTTTTTTGTTTCTCAAACAGGGCTTCTCTATGTAAAGTTCCTGGCTGTCCTGGAACCAGGCTGACTTAGAACTGCAGTCCTCCTGCTTTTCCTCACCAGTGCAGGGATTAAAGGCGTGCACCAACACCACACTGATAATAAGCCTTTCTTTTCTTCTTTTCTTTCCTTTTTAACTTTTATTCTTCTCTCATTCATAACCTGCTGACCACAGTTTCCTCTCACTCCAGTCATCGCAGTCCCTTCCCCATCTCCCCTCTCCCCCAGATGACCTCCTTCTCTGTCTTTCTTTAAAGAAGAAGAAGAAAAAAAAAGAACAGGCATCTCAGGGATTTCCACTGAATATGGCCTAGCAAGATACAATAAGACTAGGCACAAACCTACATATCAAGGTTGGAGGTGTCATCCCAGTAGGAGGAGGAAAAGTGTCCCAAGCTGGTGTGGGAGAATTGTCTGTATTCTGTTAATCATGTTTTAAATAAACGCTGATTGGCAGGGAATATAGGCGGGAAAACCAGACAGGAAGTAGAGGTGAGAACAGGAGAATTCTGGGAAGCAGGAAGCTCCCTTGGCACTCCTGCGCAGACCACTGAGGAGGCAGGATGTGACCCTGCCCCACTGAGAAAAGGTACCGAGCCATGTGGCTAACATAGATAAGAATAATAGGTTAATATAAGTTACAAGAGCTAATAAGAAGCCTGAGCTAATGGGCCAATCAGTTTATAACCTAATGCAGACTCTCTGTGTGAGTTTTCTTTGGGGCTTGCCAGCTGTCGGGTACCGAGCAGGACAGAAACCCCAACAAGCCAGCCCTCATGTTACACCAAGCGGCAAGCAAAAGAGTCAGAGAATACCTCCCCCCGCACACACACTCCCATTGTTGGGAGTTCACAAGAACAGCAAGCTATACAACCATAAGTTATATGCAGAGGACTTGAAGTGGAGAAGGGATTGTAGGAGTCAGAGGCTGGAGGATACTACCAGAAGAACACAGGATACAGAATCAACTAAGCAGGGCTCACAGAGACTGAAGAGACAGACACGGACCCTGTATGTGCTAATAAGCCTTTCGATATCAAGTTTTCTCCATCACAGTCTCATCCCCTTCAATTCTCATTTTAAGTTGTGTCAAATTGTCTGGTACGTTCAGGTCTAGGAGGAAAATAAATGTATTTATCTGTATGAATTCCTAGCGGGTGAGAAATAGTCAGTGTTTTAAGTTCCTTCTTCCTTCAAAACCATTTCTCTGACAGAAGGCTTTTAATTTTAACTACACTCAGTGTTGACAATTCAAACACTAATACCTGAGCACAAAGTAATTTTAGAATGTGTAACAATACCTCTAAGGAAATGTTTAGTATAGTTAAGAAAGTTTTCCAACATTGAAGAAGAATCCAATTACAAAAAATTAACATAATATTTAAATGACAAAACACTTTTACAAAAAATTAACATAATATTTAAACGACAAAACACTTGTGAATGCTTATTAATGTGGAACCTTCAGAGATGTGAAATTTTCAAATGCATGCACATTCATTTGAATATGCTTATTGAATTTAGCTAAATAAACCTATTTCATATAAACAGTCAAACAAAGGAAATAACCAACTCTTTATTCTTTCATTTGGATTGTAAATACTATTAGGCATGAACACAGACACATTCTCTGAAAATTTATAGCTCACCTATTAGTAACGTTATATACCAAACTTCATGGCTTGCCTTACTCTGCAGTGCTGTATTTAATAGAATGTTTTATTTTTTGCTACCTTTACTTTGAGAAAGGGTAATGCTACATAACCCAAGCTGTCTTTGAATTTTTGATCCCCCTGCATCAGCTTCCCAAATGCTATAATTACAGGCATGTCACCACCATGCCTGACTCTTTTATAGAATTTCACTTTTACCTGCTATTAGCTATCAGAATGGAAGAAAATAGTCCTATAGGTAGAAACTGTCTATGACCTTTCTAAAGCCGAACCATGCCAATGATTTTAAATGTATATTTCAAAGAATAATAAAGCTTTATGTAGAGTTATAATATTTAAACACTTGGTTCTACTAAGTGGCATTAATTTTATCATCAAGCACTAAGAGCTGTACATTTTCATTCCCATGAGAAATATGAATCAACAAAAGCTTATGAAGACTCTTTAATTCCCTCCTTCTTTACAAAGTAAAATACTTGTAATTTTAATAAACAACTGAAATGTAAACATTTATACTACTTTTTGTACAAAACTCTTTAACTTGACAGTAATAAAATTTCACATTTGAAATATGAATATTAAAATAGAAATATTAAACGTCTTAGGCAAAAACCACTATCTGGGCAAAAACCACCTTCTAGCCTTTAATATAAGATCCTCTGTCTTTGTGTTGTTAGATTTAGAACTACTTGAAGTTATTCTCTCCACTCCATGAGTTGTTAGATCTAAGCAGTCAGTCTCCAGCAATAGCCAACTTCACATCAATGGAGCAACAGTTTCAGTGAGGCCAACATTTGTTGTCAATCAGCAAGATTATACTTAACAATTAATGATGCCTCAGAATCCCTTCTGAATTTATTTTGACATCTGACTCTCTGAAAGCACAAGGACTGGTATTCAGGCATCTGTACTGGGCTGCCCTTGGGGTCCTGACAAGATATGCATGTCCTCAGATGCAGCTACCAAGAGCACTTCTTGTGCACTTTCGCTATGTTCTCTTTTAAAAGATGCGCCTTGCCTATCTCTCCCTTTCTCTTCTGTCACTCTTGCTCCCAGTGACCAGTCTCTGTGCCCCTCTCTGCACCCTCTCTGCCCCCTTCTCTGTCCCCTTTTCTGCCCTTTCTCTCTTTTCCAATATACCTTCCACGTGAGCTATGTTGTATGATGTGACTTCTTCCAACCATTTTTAAATAAACACCATTAGTGCTTTGAGACTGGATAGGTGCTCCTGGAGTCCTGAGGCACACCGGGACCCTAGAATCTGGTCACATGATTGGTGAGTCCCCTTCTTCTCCACCTCTGGCTATTTCCCGTGAGTGATCCATTTCTCAACTCTCAAGCATGGTTTCCTACCTTTTGGCTTTGTCAAGTCCTGGTACCGGGCAAACATGGCTCTCTCAGGCTCAGAGCTCTCAACCTCTGTTCTTTGTGTGATGATGCATGGGACAACCTGTGACTACTTAATCTGATGCTCTCTGAATTCCTGGGATGCTAGGAATTGCAGGCCTTTTAATCTTATTTCTCTACCTCACTCAAGGGAAGTGCATCTACTTTTTCAGCCAGACCTGGTCCCAATACCCCTTAAATATCAATCCAAATGGCTGCTTTCCTGCACTCTATAACCCAATAGTTTATGGAACCTTTACAACATTCTGCCAGCGATCTGATAAATGGAAGGAGGTATCACCCTTTCATTCTTCTGTTTTCCCTCTCCCTCAATAGACCTGTTACAATAACCCTGTTGCATGCAGCATGTTTGCTTAGTGGCAGGGTCCACCACTCACTTTATCCTGGGACCCTAATCCCCTGCTCCACCCCACAGAACCACTCTCTTCCACCTGCAACGATTCTGCTTTCTCATTCACTGGCAGCTTTGTCTTCCATTCAATACTGGCAATTGGGTCTCTGGTTGGGTTACATGCCTCTGACCATTCCCCTGGACGTGATGTTTTATTTCTTAAGGACAGTCCTCTCTTTGCCTTCTGGCTTTTCTCAAAGTCCTGGTTCCAGGCAACTATGTCTCTATCCGACTCAGAGCCCTTGGCCCCTATTCTTGTGTGATAATGCATGGGACAGCCTGTGCCTACTAGTCTGATCCTCTCTGAATTCCTGGGACCTTAGGAATTACAGCCCCTTGGGTCTTCTCTATCACACTCATGGGAACTTTGTTATTGTCTGTACCTCTTTACTCCCATTTGGAGACCAAATGACCACTCCTTTCAAATCAAATTTGGTTTCAGTATTCCCTGAATCAGGCAGTCGGAAAACTAAGAAAGAATTCTCCACTTTCTTTTTTAATCTGCTCTCCCTTTATAATTGTCCTGTTTGTTTGCTGCAACATGCGAGGCAGATGAAGAAGTCAACTTCTTCTTGCTCAGCACACACTGGTTCTATTTCTTTTACTCAACTCCTGTTTCCATTTGGACCTGATGATCTCTCCTATCACTTTTCCTTGTCTTCCTCAGGAGACAGTCTTACTAGTTTGGTACAATTATTTCCTGTTTCACATTTTACTATTGACTGCCATCAGAAATCAACCACCTGTGTCTCCTGGTAAGTCGGCTAGAAAGAGGGTGTCAAGGTGATGCTGTGGTGATGGGAAAGGAACAGGTACTTTAAGTTCTAGTAAGTGCTAGGTAATTGATTTGGGTTCGTGTCTAACAGCATCTTTCCAGTTCCAAAAGACACCAAATGTTCCCTCAGAGCATGGACAGTGAAATGCAACAGCCAGCTACCCCAGGACATGGACAATACCCCAGCTTTCTCAGGTTCCTCAAAGACGGTAGACATTTCCCAAATCAGCCGGAAATAGTCTTGAGAACACGGCATCCTCATCCTCTCCTCATCTGCTACCCCTTTCTAATTCCTCACCTTTTATGATAAGCAAAAGGAAGGAATGTTAGTATTCAGGCATCTGTGCTGGCCTACCCTTGGGATCTAGACAGGATATGTCCCCAGCTGCAGCCACTAAGAGTACCTGCTTTGCACATTCACTACGTTCCCTTTTAAAAGGTGGGCCTTGCTCACCTCCCATATTTTTTCTCTCCCCCCTTTCTTTCTCTCTCTTTTTCTTCTCTGCTGTTCTTATCCCCAGGGATTGGTTTCTGCTCTGCTTGCTGCCCCTTTCTCTCTCTTTTTCCAATAACATTCTCATGTGTGCCTTGTTGTATGGTGTGACCCTTTCCTGCCATTTTTAAATAAATGATAACACTAAGATCTTAAATACCACAAGGGTTCCAAAAATAGTTGATATTTGAAAAATTTCGAGTCATACCAATTCTGTGGATCTTTGGTAGCTAGTTAGATTCAATCTGAATATGTAACATGTATTATAATACTCTGTGAATTGATTTCAACTTGTTGATATTTGCTACTAAGCATGCGAGACATTTTTGGGCTATAGACATAACAACTCATTGGCTTAAAGGATTAGTTGCAACTGACATTCTAATTTATTTATTTATTTTTGAAACAGTGTTTCTCTGTGTAGAGCTTGCTGTCCTGGAACTCACGTAAAGACCAAACTGACCTCTCAAGGTACCAGAGATCTACCTGCCTCTGCCTCCCTAGTGCTGAGAATAAATACGGGTACCACCACAGCCCACTCACAGCTAACATTCCTATTTCTGGAATCTGATTAGTTAATTTAGGGTAGCTGTGGTGCTTCTGAACTGCTTGTTCTTTTCTAAACAGGGTCGTGATCTTTTCAAGCAGGACCATGTATTATTGCTTAAGGAGTAGCCTGAATATAACTCTGATGCTCAAATTTACTTCAATGTGTCTACATAGAATTTATCTGCCACAAAGACTACTTGGTACCATAAGAATTTCTAGCCAGAAAAGCTGTGGATACCATCAAATAGATATGAATAATTTGCATTGGTATAAATTTTGATTTATTGATACAAGTTTATCATATATAATTTTGTTATATATATATGTATTTCTGATCTTCATTAAGGTATTGTCATTGTGTAGTTCATTTAAAATGTAATGTATGATTAGGAAATATAGGTCATTAATGGATAATCATCGATAATAGTCAAGCTTGTAGTCATGTTAGATTTTCTAGATATATAGAGATATATTTCAGCTAGATAGACATTCTTCATATCTTTCAAAGACTCATAATATGGCATTTAAAATGTTTTTAATAACTTAGGGCTTTTCATGACAATGAGACACATCTGCTCCTGGCAGCACCAATCTACTTCAAGAGAAAAATGGGCATTGAAGAGGCTCCTTATCGAGTTTACTAGCCATTTGGGCAAGAAACTGCTCTTGCCTGGACGGTTACATAAACTGGACATGAAGAACCCACAGAGAGAGGACTGCTGAACTTGCCTAAAGGTGAGATGATCCTTCAGGGTTCCTTCATGAAAGAGTCTGTGAGACATTCTGCAGGACACAGAAGAAAGTGACTGAACTGTCTTTGAAATTTCCTGCTTCATGGAAAAGTCTGCTGGATACTATGGGCCTGTAGTCTGAAGATGGATGCCCCAACGGTACAAAATAACTTTGGGTGACTGTCCAGGAAGTGAGATGTCTTTGTCACATCTAGAGTTTTGGAATTTGCTTATTTCTTGTTTACTTAGGTAATATTATATCCTTCTGGAGTTTTTGATGGAGGTGAAGAATGGATAGATAATTATAGTTTTCCATTGTTATGATAAAAGATAAAATAGATATAAATATTGTAACTGGAATTCTTGCTTGATAACTGTTTTGTTATATGTAATTTTACTATGTTAAAATGAAAGCCTTTCTTTTTTGTTTAAACAGAAAAAGGGGAAATGGTGTAGGAGGTTCTTCTGTTTGTGTGGTTAAATAAAGAGATTGTGTTGGTCTTTTGATTGGCAGCTCTTAGGAGGGAGGAGTAGACAGAACAGAATGCTGGGAAGAAGGGAAGTGTGGCAGATGCCATGTTTCTCCTGCCTGAGATGGATGCTGGCTAGGAATCTTTCCCGGTAAGCCATGACCTCGTGGTGACATACAGATTATTAGAAATGGGTTAGATCAAGAGTGAGATTTGGCCAAGAAGAGGCTAGATATAATGGGCCAGGCAGTAATTTAATTAATACAATTTCCATGCGATTATTTTGGGTGAAAGCTAGCCGGGCGGGAAGGAACAAAAGGCCCTGTGCTCTCCTTACTACACAGCATATTCAATGAATGCAAGTATTTTGAATGAAATATATATTAGGCAAGCTATAACATCATAGTCATTCCATGATGGAATTTATAGTCTAGTTATTATTTTGGTGGGGAAAATGCAAAGATGTCATTAGATAAATACTGGATCTGCCTAGTTTCTCAAGGAAAACACAGTTACATTCTCCCTGTGTCTTTCATACTATTTATCTCTTTGCTTACTTACTTATTTATGAGACATGGTCTCATGTTGTCAAGGCTGATCTTCAACAACTAATTTTCCTGATTCCATCTTGCAAATGTGTTCCACCACACCTGGCAGCACATTAGTTTCTTTTTGTAGTAATAGAAATTCAGATTTTTGTAGAACAAAAGATAGTTTGTCCAAAGTGTAAACATAGATTTATAATCTCACTCATTTGCTGCACTGTCACTGTGAAACATATCTAATCAATAAAAGTTCTGTAGAAATACAACAAAATATATTCTTTGCATGTAATGCAAAGACAATGCAAACATCTAATAAGCAATTAAGTTTTATCTATAGAGAAATTTGGTTAAATGTATACATTTCAAAGAAAAAATAAAGGATTGAAAATAGACAATTTCTTAGTCAGTGTTCTGTTGTTACAAAGAGACACCATGACCATGGCAACATTTTAAAAGGCTTATAGACTCAGTGGATTATTCCATCATCCTCATTGTGGGAAGCATGGTGTTACTCACTCAAGCATGGTGCTGAAGAATAGCTAAGAGTTTTACATCTCTATCAGCAGGGATCAGGAAAAGAGAGACACTGGGCCTGACTTGAGCATTTGAAACTTTAAAGCCCACTCCCAGTGACATACTTCCTCCAACAAGGCCACACTGGTTTGAACATGGCCACACCTCCTAATAGTAGGAGAGGGTTGAAGGGGAGGGGAGATGAAGGAAGGGGAACAAAGAGAAAAATGTATAGTTCAATAAAATCAATTTAAAATTAGCAGAACTCCCTGGTGAACAAGCTTTCAAACACATGAGTCTTTGTGAGCCATACATATTAAAACCACCACAAAAAGTAAAGAAACATGTTAAATTGGAAATTTATGCAAAATTTTCTCTGGCTTTTGTGCTGTTTACCAAGCAGTGCATAACATTTTGTTGGCCTCCTGCAATTTTTGCAAACTTTTCTTCTCCACTACTGTAAGCCCTACCACCAACTCATTTCTTCCTCATTTTCTGAAATTTGTGTAATGACACCCAGAAAACCTATATTTTGGGACTGTTAATTTTACAGACACAAAAATAAATAGGTATAAGTGCTCAAATTATACAGTTGTTTAACCAAGATAAAACCAAAGTTAAACCACAACAAAGCAAGTGTCTTTCTCTTTAAGGGAGCTTTATCAGACACCTGTGACTTAGTCTCTAGACTCAATCCAAAATAACCCTACAATACTTCACCTCCTCAATGGCTGCTTAAATGAAAATGTTCATGTAGGACTAGAACAATATATTTAGCATGTTTTAATCTTGATGATTTACTATTATGATTATAACATGAAAATCAGGCTATAGATATGCTAGTCTTGGGTACAGATAAAACTACATTTGATGGAGTATGTTTCTTTGTCTGATAGGGTCTCTTACAAAACCCAGGCAGGCCTTGAGCTTACCATGTAATCTAGATGGCTATTGGATTTTGGCTCCACCTGTTCCAGTCCTGTGATTGCTAATATTACAGGTGTCCACTACCATACCTTGTTCATGTTATAAAATCCCCGAATAATGATTAGTAGAATTAAACATTGAAGTCATTTGATGTGTGATTCCCCTCTATATGCTAAGAGTATGTTTGATTGCCATTGGTTATTAAAAAAGTTGCTTCGGTTTATAGCAAGGCAGCATGTAACCAGGCTGGAAGAGATGGCTTAGCATAGTAAAACCAGGTAGAAAATCCAAACAAAGATATAGAAAGAGAGTAGGCAGAGTCAAACAGATGCCAGATCCTTACCATTAAGTCACAGCCTTGTGGTGATACACAGAATAATAGAAATGGTTTATTTTAAGATATAAGAGTTAGCTAGATATATGCCTAATCTTTTGGCCAAGTAGTGTTACAATTAATATAGTTTCTGTGTGATTATTCGGGTCTGGACAGCCAGGAATGAAAGAGCAGTCTCCACTTACAAATGGTGCTCTATCAACTTGGGCTAACTAGGTAGCATGACCTGCCACCCACTTTGGGTCCGGGTTCTTGTACATCTGCTCAGGGTTAGGAGGAAAATAGCTGAGTGCACACCACACTCAGCATTCTCTGCCTAAGCAACTTGCCAGATCGTGTCTGCTAGGAATGTATAGGCAGAAGAACATGAAGGATTCCCACCACCATACACTGAGATATTTTCATGCCTTGCAGCAAGCTGCATGGCAGATTTAGCTTTTATTCGGACAAAACGGGTTTATGCAGTGCTTCCCAGAGTTGAGGTGATGAGCACAGCTCCAGCAGTCCCAGAGCTGGAATTAAACGTACGTCTGTTGTATTGAAAGGCCAAGAGAGTTGGAGCCAGCATTCAGGGCTGCTGCAACCATGCTGCTTACCATTTTAAAATGTTCCTTGTCAGAAAAGGATTTCAGATCCACAATAGGACAGATTCAGATATAAAAGACCTCTAAATGAGACATAGTGTGTTAAAAAACTATGTAGGCTTGGGAGAGAGGAGAAAAAGTATATGGATAGTTATAAAAAGAAATAGTTTAAAAAATAAAACAAAGTCTTTAAAGAGACAGTAAAAGTTATATAAAAGAGTACAGACAGTCAAAGATTAAAGGTATAAAGAAAAATTAGCCATTTAAAGACGGATGATATACATAAAGTCTAGATTATGTATATTCCTTTGTTTTCTTTGAATTTTTTGACTGCAGAGAGACATTTGATTCTTGGGACTGCTATGTTAAACCAACATGAAGGTACCTTGACTTCAAAATTTGGGTCTAAGTATATGTTGCATTGAAAAATAGGTTTTGCTTTTGTTCCCACAGAGGATGAGAACCTGTAGATTGCTTCCTGAAAATGTGGTTTGATGGAATAAGATCCCCCAAAAGGTCTCCATGAACCATAAAGTACTTTGCCCAACAAACAGCAGGAAGCAGTTTGGGGAAAACTATGCCCATGTTCCGAAATTATTTATGAATGCTTATTTTCATTTAAAGGGGCTTGATTATAAGTGATTAATTATCATAGTGAATTTATAAAATATAAAATAAGGGGGATATGATATAAAGATGAATACTTTGCATTGGTATGGATCTTGGTCTATTGATACATATTTAAGGCTGATTTTGTTATACTGTGTATATGTATTTCTACTCTTATTTAAGGTATTATGTGTATTAATAGATAGTCACATATAATAGTCAAACAGTAGTCATGTTAGTTAGGTTTTCTAGATGTACAGAGATATATTTCAGGTGGATAGGAATTCTTCAACCCTTTCAAAGACCTACAGAATATGGCATTTAAAATATTTTAAGAACTTAGACTTTTCTCAACAGTGAGACATGTTTACTTCTGGCAGCATCAATTACTTCAGAGAAGTTGATGAGTATTAAAGGAACTTGTTATGGAATTTGCCTTCATTGTGAGAAGACTAGCCATTTGGGCAAGAACCTACTCTTGTCTGGATTGCTTGATGGTATGCTGTATGAACTGGATATGCAGAACCCACAGAAACATGACTGCTAAATTTTCTAAAATGTGGGATGGTTCTTCAGGGTTCCTGCTTCATGAAAGTGTCTGCTAGAAATTCTGTAGGACACAGAAGAAAGCAACTGATGAAATTCATTATTACAAGACAGAACACATCTTCAAATTTCCTGTTTCATGAAAACGTCTGCTGGATACTATGGGCCTGTAGTCTGAAGATGGATAACCCAACATTACAGAAGAACTTTGGGTGACTGTCCAGGCAATGCGATGTCTCTGTTATTTCTAGAGTTTTAGAAGTTGCTTACAATTCATTTCTTGTTTACTTAGGAAATATTATATCCTTCTGGGGTCTTTGAAGGGTTGAAGACAGATAATTATAGTTTTCCGTAGTTGTTATCAAAGAAAAATTAAATATAAAACTTTAGGCTCATGAAGATAGAATAGATTATAGAGTATTTTCCTTAATTTGCCATTTGTAAACAGACAAAATTTGTAACTATAATTCTTGCTTGATAACTGTTTTGTGTATGTGATTCTACTATGTTAAAATTAAAACCTTCCTTTTACTTAAACAGAAAAGGGGAGATGATGTGGGATTCCCCTCTGTATGCTGTGAATATGTTTTATTACCATTGGTTAATAACGAAGCTATTCATATGCTCATTCACTCCCAGTCCATCTGGATTTGGTGTGCTCCCATTAGTTCAGGCACACTGTCTCAGTAGGGGGACCAGCCCCCAAAGGTCCTAACTTCCTTACTCATCTTTTCCCACCTTCTGCTCTTCAACTGCACCTTGGGAGCTCAGTCCATTGCTCTGATGTGAATGTGGGTCTCTGTCTCTATCTCCATCCATCGGATGAAATTTCTATAATGGTGATCAAGATATTCATCAATGTGACTATGGGACAAGGCTAGTTCTGGCACCCTCTCCTCTGCTGCCCGAATACCTACCTGGGGACATCCCCATGGACACCTGGGATCCCCTCCAGGCCCAAGTATCTTTCCAGTCCTAAAATGACTCCCTTAATGTAGATATCAAACCATACTCTCTGAACATGGTGGCAAATTGGGGCGGACGAAGAAGCCAGCAACAATGACACCAGGACCTATCTCTTCTGTATGTATTATCTTTTTGGGAAACGAGTCTTTTTGGATGCACACCTTCCTAGGCCGAGAGGGATGGGTTGGCCTTGGACTTCCAACAGGGCAGGGCACCATGCCCTATTTTAAGGAAGAAGGGGGAGGGAGGAGGGATGGGGGTAGTGGGAGGGAACCGGGAGAAGGGGAAGAAATGTAAAAATTTTATTTATTTAATTATGTTTTTGAATAAAAAAAAAGTATACGAAAAAAAAATAACGAAGCTATTTTGGTCAATGTTTTAGCGGAATAAAGCCAGGAAGGAAATCTAGAGATATTGAAAGAGAGTAAGCAAAGTCAAAGAGACACCATGTAGCTGCTGAAGGAGAAAGGCACTGGATTCTTACCAGTAAGCCATAGCCTTGTGTTGATACATGGATTAATATAAATGGGTTAATTCAAGATGTAAGAGCTAGCTAGAAATATGCCTGAGTCATTGGCTGAACAGTGTTGTAATTAATATAGTGTCTGTGTGATTATTTGGGTCTGAGCAGCCAGGGAAACCAACAAGCAGGCTCTGCCTACAGTCATTGTCTTTGTGTACACATTTTCTTCCTCTCCTAAGGACTTTTAATCTTCCCCAAATGATTAACATCAGTAGTGGTTAACTTAAAGATATGTTGTTATATGTATAGGAGACTAACATTTATTTGCACCCATACATTTAAAGAATAGAGTATAAAGGGAAAAATTTCCACATCATGCCAATATATTAACCAGGATCAATTTACAGATTATGTTCTAAAAGTTTTCTAAATTTTTATTAAGTAGGTTTTTAAAGGCATGATATGATTAAAGTCATTTATTGACAATGAAAAGTCTTGATAGTAGTGACAAGAGATGAATGCACTAATGCTTCTAAATAATGACACACTATATTTTAATGGAATCTTGGTAACTGATCTATAGATAATAGTATAACAGGGTAAGTGAGGAGAAAAATATTTAAAAATTTCTAAGATCAATCAATTTTCTAAAGGTAACAATCCTCTATTATTCTAGTACTACAACATTCCAATTCTTTGTTTTCATATATAATAAGATTAGACATGTAAAACTTCATCTGTATATGTCAAATTAATAAATGCATTAATATCATAGTATATGTCAAATTAATAAATGCATTAATATCATAAAATAAATTTTGTATATGTTAAATCTATATCTTATTTAAAAATAAATGTAAAAATTAGAAATTTAAACCTGAGTTTTATAAAGAAAAGGTCTCATTTTCCATTGGATAATGAATTATTTGAATTTGAAATGTGAGTTAAAAATTAACTATATAAAACATTCAAATTTATTTTTAATGTTTAAAATTCTAATTAAAACCATAATTGGATATATAATGAATATAATAACAGAAAGAGTCATTATCAACTGCTGGTGAGAATTTGGGTAAACAGAATTTTGTGAAGTTATTGAGAATTTAAATTGGTATAATCAATTTGGAGATAGTTTGGAATCACTTTTTTAAACATATGAATATTCCTCTCAGTTAGTGTCCAAGAAGAAACTGAATGCCACTTTATTTTTTAAAACAAGTAGAGGTTAGAAGGGAAGGAAGAAAATGGAACAAGAAACAGGTTTACTTCATTTTATAGATGTGGATTTTGGGTCATTCATTCGAAACCAGAAATTTCAGAATGGAACCAAAACAAACAAACAAAAAAATTGAGGCAGCTTCTGCCCGTCGAAATGATTGGGGAACAAAGGGCTAGTAAAAATGTGCCCTGTCTTCTTCCAGTAAATATGCATTTCAGCTGTACAGTATTAGTCCAAGAGATGACATCATTAGTGAAAGTCAGGCACATGTACCTCACAATGTTCAACTTTCCAAAGTACAGAAAAAAAGAGATAAGAAACACAAGCAGGGGCACATATTTTAACAATTGACCCAACAATCTCATTTCCCAAAGTCTTCTACAAGAAGTAGTGTCTGTATTAAGCAAACAAAGCAGGAAAATGTATAAATTGTGGATTTATTCCTATAATAGAAAATAGCACTAAAAATTAATAAAGTATAGCTAGCCAATGACAGGGATGCTGACTGTGGAAAAAAAACTGTCAAAAGAATAGATGCAATGTGATTCCAGTTATAAGAAGTGACAAATATTGTGGAAAAAGTTATTTAGTAATACATTCATGTGTGCCAAAAACAGGAAAAGCAAATTAAAGTTTGTGAAAATAATGGAATCATGGAGGAGTGTATAGTGGGTGCTAATCAATGGAAATAAGTAAACATAGTTGTTTAGTTTTATTATGTAAAACAGAAAGCTTGAAATATTTTTATCTGAGTGATATGTGTGTGTGTGTCTGTCTGTCTGTGTGCGTGTGTGTGTTCAAATAATGACAAGTAATAATTGTCAACCCAAAGGGAAGAGGGCATTTGTTTCACTAGAAAGCCTTGTTCTCTTAGTATTTAAGGTTTTTTTTTTGTCCTGAAATTTAATAATCATAGGAGACAGAGACTTCAGCAGGGAGGAAACAAGGAAGATCTTTGTGAAAAATGATTGTTCACATAGTTTAAGAGGGACCTCTGGTGACATTTTCCATGGCACTTCTACTTGTACAAATCATTGACAGGCCTTGTGAGACTTTACAGAATCCTTTTCCATGCTGGAGGCCTCTATTGCACTCACTATGCATCTTCATTAATCAGAAAATCATTTGGAAATCATCCTTTTAAGAAGTCATTTTTGAGCACTTGCTACGTACACAACATCAAGCTATGAATTTGGAATGAATGCACCTGATTTCATCACAGTTTAGATCATGGAAAACAGGCTATAGGGCTTTCAAATACTAAACTGCAAAATGAAACTAAACCACATGTATCAGATGTGAAGAACTCAACAACAATGAGACAGAGCCCTGTTTCATCTCCTTGTCAAACAAGATCATGGTATCAGATAATTGGGAAATCCAATTTGTGCTCTGTAGCTGACATATCAGATCCCACCAGACACACCTTTGAATTTATTATCTCTGTGATGGAAAGTCCCTGGGCATGTTGAATGTCTGTTAGGTCAAGCGCCACTGCATGTCTTACTGTTTCTGCTTCAAGGTTGTTTTTTTTTTTTTTTCCAATTTCATGGACACTTACTCATCCTATACACAGCCAAGGATCTGATGTTCTTGGTGACACTCCTATGTTTTAATGTAAGGTTCCTATGTTCCTGGCAACATAAGAACCACAGACAGATTCCGCACAGTCCTGTCCTTCAGAGGTATATTTATGTTTATTTATAATATTCCCCTAAGGAGGTTCACAGCTTTGATCTCAGCTTTCCACCCCAATATCCAGCTCAGTTACAAACTCATTATTCCCTTTCCCTCATTTCCTCTTTGCCTCTCCTCCTACTAGTGATTTTGGTGATCAGCTACCAAGTGAGCTATGCACGATCTAGTCTTGCCTCAGGAACAACTAAATTAAATAAATGAATAAATATATAAGTAATAAAATAATGACAAATTACAACAAAAATGAGTCTTTTTTTCTGAAATAGATGTATAGCCTATCATCAAGTATCATTACCTTCTGGGAATGAAGATTTTTTTTTAATCTATAATGCCTATAGATGGGAAGCTGAGAAAGGAGGATTGCCCAGAGATCAAGACCAGATTGGTCTACAATGAGTTTCAAACCATCCTGAATTACAGTTTGAGACCATGTCTAATATGAAATAATGAAAAGTGATCATTGAAAAATAACTGAAAAGTAAAAGAATACATGTCTTTAGCAAGAGAAATGTGATTCTTGATACTAACATTAAAGACAGAGTGATATAACAACTCTGAAGTACTGAGAGGTTCATAGAAAATGATTTAAGAGGGACCACCCTAGTGACGCAGTAACCACTAAAAACCTCTTTCAGCTTGACTTTGTTAGTAACTTGGGGAAGACTAATAAAGGACTAGGACTGTAGACTCTGACTTCAGTGATTAAACAAAAACCATTGAAAATGAAGAAATGATGCTCCAAAGAATAAAACCAACAAATACTTAAGTAGCCTAAACGCCTACTCGAAAGACAAAAGATGCATTCAAAACAAATGGCTGCTATACCAAGTAATCAGAATAAATTTTCAGATTGGAGCTACAGGAAAACGTTTGACTTCTAATAGCCTTCTAATGATATTTACATACAAAAACAACTTAGAAGGTGTTGCTAAATACACTGAAGTGTTTTGTTGTTTACAATAGGCTTATGGCATATTACAGTTATCACTACTTAATAAGAAAACCAAGGCGCATAAAAATCTAAGTATGAATCTTAAAGTCAGATATCCCATAACCTCTACATAAATATACAAATTTAGAGAGTGGAATTCCAATACACATAATGCTAACTACTAAGCTAAACTTGAACAAATTTTACTGAAGCATTATAATGGATAAAAACATTTGGAAAATCTAGATCACGACAAATGTAGGCAGGTTTACTCTGTCCCATGTTGGAAAGTATTAGTAGTTAGGATAATGGAGGATATAAATAATTCTCCAGTGGCCTAGTATTGGAAATGTTGGGTGGGCAGTAATTAAGATGGAGCCAGTCAGTCAATGTGACTGTTGAGAGGAAGGCTACATTCAGTATTTATATATAAATTGGATGTTTTGTTCACCTTTATATCTTTACATTTATAATCTTTATCACTGACCATGAAATTCTTTCACTGGCATGGCATTCATGTCAAGATATGTTGAACATACAATTGGCTAAATTTACAATGAAAGAAATATTTTATTTCTTTTCAATTAAAGTCTGCTGGTACAATGTAAGCTTTGTTTTAATGTTTGTTTGTTTTTAATCTATGTATTGCCCTTTAAGTCTTAGGCATAAAAAAAGTAAATTTCATAAGGCCTATGACCAGAATGGAAGGAATTTGTTTTGTGTGGGTTTCATGCTTTTCAGATACTTTGCAACAACCTTTATTGCATAACTTCTGCAAATTCACAAAAAGAAACTGCTTTCTGACATCAAAAATCAAAGGAGAAAGAACATTTCCTGAACTTGCTCTTCTTCAACTGATAGTCAGTGTTAAACTATGAATTACAAATTTTCCTTCTCCCTTATTCGAACTTCTTTTTAGCCTTATTTTGTCAGCTCTAGGAAAAAGATGAAGATGAAAGGGAGCTGTATCTTCTGGCTGTATTCACCCTTTGTAACATCTTTTCATGGTTTACCCTTCACTGGAGTTTACTTGTTGAAGTTTCAAGTTTACACTTAGAAGGGGTGAATAAATTCTTTACATTTCAAAAAACTGCATTCAGGTTTTTGGGAGTGCTCTAGGCATCTCCTTCTGTCCTTTCAGACTCTGGGAGACTCCATCCTGTGGCCTTATGTCACTCTAAGCTCCCTTTGCCTTTCTGTCAGATTCCTCAAAAGCAGCTGCTTCATATGGAACATCATCAGACTCCAAAATGATATGCTGACTCAATAAAGTCTCTCTCTTGATCTTTCTTATTTTCTTTCTTTCCCTCATTTTCACCCTCTTCCCTTTCCACTCTCTCAATCACGCAGGATTCCTTTCCATATCGCCTGTAGTAGAAACTCAAGGTTTACGGCAGAGGGCTCACTGCAATGGAAAACTAGATTGTAATTTAGCACATGTCACATTCACATAATGGTTCAACTTCACTTAAAAATGATTATCTAGTTTTCTTATTTTGTTAATAAGCTATAGTAAAACATACTAGTGAAGTAATGTATATTTTCTCTGTTGACCACACACCACCAATACCATACTTTATATTTTAAGCGTCTATGTGGCTTTTGCGAATATACAGTAAGTGATTGGATGTACAAATCTATTAACAGATAAATTGATTTTGTAATTCAAGTCCTTATTGTGTCAAATATTTTCCCAATTATATTTCAAGTGTTTGTAAATATATACTTAAAGAGAATAAGGATGCTTTTTTTTTCATCAGAATCTTAAGAGCATATCTTTAAAACACTTAATGAAGTTTGATGTATTTTCACCATTGGATATATGCAATATAATAATCTAGACCATGTTTATAATTGGATATAGTTGAAGTACATTTGAAAATACTATGCAGTTTGACAGTCTATGGGACAGGTTAGTATAAAATGTTGTAAGAGTATCAAAGTAACGAGTAATTCCACCTTAGAGACTTTGTGATGTATCACATAGAATATCAAATTTTCTGTGGGTTCCAAATGATGATCAAAAGTTTGGCAGATTGAGACACTGGGGAGGAACATTCAAAGTCTACAAAGAACACCTAAAACTATAAGAAGGAGATGAGAACATGAAGCAATAGAAGAAAGAGAATGAATAAAAGCAGAAATCCTTGTAGTTCAAGTTAAGGATATTAAGCTTGAGACAAAGGGATAACAGAATGAGTTTTAAGCATGCAGGATTCAATACAGAAATATAAAATTTATCATAGGGCAAGAGAGATTGTTCCATGATTTAGAGCATTTGCTGTTCTTGTAGAGGACCCGGATTCAATTCCCAGAACCGATGTGGTGGCTCATAACCATTCATATATCAAGTCCCAGGGGATCTAATGCCCTCTTCTGGCCTCCATAGACAATAAGTACTCATTCCGTCCATATGCACACACGCAGGCAAAACACTCATACAAATAAAATAGTAGCTTGTTTTAAAAAAGAAGTCAATGACAAATAGCACTGTTTGAACAAAAGGATTGTTAATATTAATGAGAAGGACTGTATGACATGTGGCACTATAAAAAAATCAGCTTACCCATTGAAGGATACACCTGAGAAAATGTTTTCACCATTTAAATATAAAATAAATAATTCCTTATATGTTGATACTTTTTTTGCAGTCATGTCACACATATAGGAATACAAACCTACACACATTCTGAGGTTAAATTTTTACTTCTACTTTCTATTGTCAATTTATTCAATGACATTATATCAGCTGACTACAGGTATTTCACTTTTACTTTACAGACTACCTAATTTACAATCACTATTGTACAAGTTTTCTATTCTAATCTTCTATTTTTATATGTTTTATCACCACAAAACAGGTAATCAGAGTATTCACAAGTTTGAAATCATTAATCAACTATGTTTTATATAGTTTTTATTGTTCCATTTATTTGTAATTATCTAAACTTATTAAATGCTCCTGTTTCTTAATAAATGCTCCTATTTCTTGGCGGGCTTTAAAGAAACAAATCTTAAAAACTGAATGTCTCATTTCATGGTTCAAAAAAGAATTAAAGTGTCTATATAAAGGAGAGCCAGAATTGTTAACTTCCAAACAGGACTAGTAAACTACTACTATAAAATGAAATAGATGAATGAACCAAACATTCTAAACCCATCAGGATGAAGAGAACAAGAGATCATGTGTTGTCTAACCCATCTGATAAGTTTTACAACATGCTTCCTGCACCTGAGGCTCAGGGATCATTGCAGAAGAGAAGGTGGAACAAGGGTTAAGAACCAGAGGAACAGGAAGTTTCCTGTGATATTGTGTCTCCTAGAAATGTCAAACAAACTACACCCATTACGTCTCATCAACAGAGCTGCGTAGACAAGACCTGAACAAGCATGACACCAAGGATGATGTTATTATGGAAAGGAGAGAGCTCATGAGGCCTCAACCCTAGGGAATTCACTACAGGCAACTGATGAATGCGAGAGCAAGAAAATGGTCTTTACTAGGGAACAGTGCCCAACTTAGTTATCTAAGATTAGTCAGTCATCTCTGAGAGCATGTGTGTATATACACAAGGAACATCATATGAATCGAGCAAGTTATATTTTGGAATGTGTGTGTGTGTGTGTGTATTCATATGTAACAACAATTAATGAACAAGAGGCCATGAATCTGAGAGAGGGCAAGGGGCAAGCATGAGAGGAGTGGGAGAAAGGAAAGAGAAGAGGGAAGAATGTAATTATAATTTCAAAAATTTTTAAGAGATAAATTTAGCATATTTTTATTGAATTTACCCTTAGATATCACTTTTCCATACTCAAGTAGTAGGCGTATAAAAGTTTCCTCATAGTGATCAATAGAATGTGAAAGTCATACATGTGGGCTTGGTATGTGTGATCTTTTGAAATACATTCTATTGATTTTAATTGACACATATGGTGTAATGGCCAGCTATTACATATAATGATAACACAGATTTTCTTTATAATTATTTTCAGAAAAGGCATTTTTCAAATTAATTTTTAATAATTTCCCTAGATTTGCTTTTATTTTTTTAAATACTGAATAATCAGCACTCTCTGATGGCATTGTCCTAAAAGCTATGAGTGTCTAACTCTGCAGTTTATATATAAAACCTACTCATGATAAACAGTAAGTGCAGAATTAATACCCCTAAGCCCTGTATGGGACTGATTTTCTCTCTACCTCCCTTTTTGACCCTTCTTATCTCCTTTCCCCTTCCCTATTCTTCTCTTTTCTCACACTTGGTCAGAACCCAACTTAGTTCAATTCAGTGTACTGAAAATAAGTATTTGGTGTGGTTTCAAGTTAGCAACTGCTGTTTTGAGAAGGAAACCATATTCAGTCCACAAATATTTGTGAAGTGTTTATTTTATTCAATAATGTTAACAAGACAATGGAATCAAAACAGTAGACAAGAAAAACATGAAAATGCTCTCCTGGAGCCTCCAGTTTATTACAAGGTATAGGAAATGAAAAAAAAACCAACCTCACAATATATGTGATATAGAAAGAATGAAAAAAGACACTAATATAGACAGAGCACAGAATACACAGAAAATAAAAGAAAAATATTTAGATCTCATAATTCAAGTAAGAATCTGTGAGAAAGTTCAACAAGACTGGGAACTACAGGAGGAAAAGGATTCAACCTTGCAAAATAATGACCAATGTTTACCCAAAACAACATGCTTCTAATGAGGTATCCTGAGATCAGATGTGACCTCCCTTTCTGTTCTGTAACTAAATCTGTAAGGCACAGTTTTTCTCCATCAACATGCTGTGCAAAGATAAGGAAGTTAATAATAGACTGTACTGTTAAGGGAAAATTTGC
The DNA here is from genome assembly GCA_004026605.1 of Ondatra zibethicus. Classification (NCBI taxonomy): domain Eukaryota; kingdom Metazoa; phylum Chordata; class Mammalia; order Rodentia; family Cricetidae; genus Ondatra; species Ondatra zibethicus. The sequence continues at coordinate 23,325 of PVIU01021421.1, forward strand.
TCATAGCTTCAGGATATATGGGATTTGATAACATGCTACTGTGTTTATATGGGTCCCTATGGATTCTTGTGTACATGTATAGCATATTCTTAATGCACTTTTTTGTTTGTTTTTCAAGACAGGGTTTCTCTATAGCATTGGAAACTGCTGTGGAACTCACTTTCTAGACCAGGTTGGCCTCGAACTCACAGAGATCTGCCTGTCTCTGCCTCCTGAGTGTTAGGATTAAAGGTGTACACCACCGCCTGGCATGTATAGCATATTTTTTAAAGTACACATGAGAAACTGCTAAAATTAAATAAATATGGTGGCACAAAGTTGTAAACTCAGTCCTTGGGGATTCAATGGTGTCCTCAGCTACAGAGCAAGTTCAGTATCAGCCTGAATTGCATGGGATCTTAGCTCAAAACAGAGCAAGTGCCTGGTGTGGCAGATCAGGGAGACTGAGATTTGTTAAGGCTAGAAGTCAACCTGGACTACAGAGTTAGACACTGTCTCAAACCACACCAAAACCCAAGGTAAGCTAAACTAAATCAAATCTTAGCAAAAAGATTGTTAAAATCAGTTCCATCTATCAATTGAAATGGTATAAATTAATATACTAAAGAAACTAGTCTTCTTGTATGTCAACTTTCATTCACCCATTTTACTTATATATGATCAACAATGAGTTAGATAACTAGAATTTCAAGAGCACTTTAGTAGTCTCTTATTCCTGAAAAATACTTTATAAAAAGGTGTATAAATACAGATATCAATCATTTATCCATCCTTTCATACCCTCCTTATTTAGTCTTCTAAAAGTTTCTTTAACATCTAGATTCAATGCATGGTCCAAAGAAGACCTGTAGAGTATACAACATCAGACAGTTTTCTGTGTCACTAAATTTACAGTAAGGAAGAAAAGCTAGTCCATGGTGATAAATACAAAGGATTCATCATCAGAGTATATTGATAAGGCAGACAAAGAGGATGGGGAGAGTTAAAAGACTCCTCAAAGGGGTTGAAATTTGAAAAGTATTATGAAAGATATATCTTAAAATTCCCTTCTGTGAATTGGCTGTTAACAATTTCTTATTTATTTGATTTCTCTTGGGTTCACTACAATGAGAAAATTCTTATGATTTTCTGTGATGTATATTTTTTAAAAATAAACAAATAAAATATGGATCTTCACTTTACATGCGACATACAAATAATTTTCAAAAATTGCATTTAATATATTCATTTAAAATATTCTAGAGAAAATATTTATACATACTCTGAGCTTGAAGAAAAAGAGCATTAAAATAAACATTTCTAGGTTTGTTGATATAGCTCAAGGTTATAGCACTTTCACTGTATTATTGATGCCCGGGGTTTATCTGCCAGACCCACACAAAGAAAGAAAAGTGAGGTGAGTGGGGGTGTAGTGGAATGGAGAGAGAGAGAGAGAGAGAGAGAGAGAGAGAGAGAGAGAGAGAGGGACGAAGGGAGAAAGAGAAAGAAGAAAGGAAGGAAGGGAGGGAGGGAGGGAGGAAGGAAGGAAGGGAAGGAAGGAAAGAAAACAAAAACATTTCCAAGCTTGCTCCCGATATTTTCTGTTTTGGAAACTTTACCTGACATTGTAGAGTCTCAATGATGATACTGGATATGTGGGTGTTGCTCAGTGATAAATCACCAGACAAGTGTGCTCGGGGCACTGAGCTCTGCTTCCATACCACACCCACACACAAACACACATGTACAACTCACTAAACTATTGAGCATTTTATGAAGGAATTTCTCATAATTGAATTACAAAAATAAATCAGAAATATTAGTATATAATTTGCATGAAAACCAAATACAATTTTAAAGTATTTTCAACATGCTTTGTAAGAAATTTCACGTAGATGAAGAGTTCTATGTCTATGTTGCTGCTGTCCAGACAATAATTGTGATTATTTCATAAACAATTTCACCATTTTAAGTTGTACCTTCCAATAATTGCTAGGAAATATATTTTCTTCCTTTAATCTTGACTAATGCTACTAGATGTAAAGGTCAAATTTCATTACAAGAATGAGACAAAGATAAAGCAAAATACTGTTTTCTGCTGATGTTAACAATAATTGTCTTTGGTACTGCATGAATAATTTCATTCAAAGTAATTTTTACAGAAGAAAAACGAAAAATTTACCATATGATTAAAGGAAAGTATAGCTGTTCTTCCTATGTATTTGCTATGTATTTTAAAATAATTTTTACAATATTTGTAAGGGTTTCTTGGCTTTAGTTGTTTTATTAATATATAATGAGGCTATATAATCTCGTATTAACACTAAACCTTAAAATTTGATTGGAAAATACATTCAGATTAGAAGTTCATTAGATTAAAAAGTGGGCTTTTGTTTTACAAAATGAAGCTTTTAAAATTATCTAGAGACATATTTAAAGCCCCAAATACCAGGTACTTTTATATAGATATCAGTACTGCGGTTTGCTGCCGTGAAGAGATAGGAGAAATGTCAAAAGAGAAATATGGAAATTATCAAAGTAGGACCTACAAAAGATTCTTTTAGCATTGGAAAACAAAAGCAATCCCTTCACACACCTGGATTCAAACTGTTCATATATGTTTGATTATAAAGTAAATCTCTACTTCATGGAATAAAAATTAGAATAATACAATGTTAGCCAGCTTGCTAATTTTTCCTGAGTTCATCCAATATATTAAAACCTGTTTCAAGCTGCTTGTATAGATAGCTCCAAAGTGATTGGACTGAGGAGTTTTATTTTATGAAAACTGTTCTTCACCCAATGAAAATATAAGAAAATAAAATTTCAGTAATACAAAATATATCCTGCACCCTGTAAAATGTATATGAACAGTTTGTCAATGGAATCTGTGTATAGGCTGTGAAGAAAGTGATAGGCTACACACATTACTGCACAAAATGAAATACTGCCAAAAGCACATTAGTAGTCGAAACCCAACCCCCCAAAGTTCATTATCATTTTTAAACATCAAAAATATATTTGCAAAATGTGCTTATTAAGATGAGGTGGAGAAATCTATCCTGTATATTAAAAACAGACAAATATGACATTAATTTTGGGAGTTTGAAAAAAATAAAGTGACTCTAAGTCAACAGCTTGATAATACTTTCATCATTACAGATGCACAAATTGTAGTTTCATAGTCTAAACATTTCCCAGGCCTTTTGAGTTCTTTAACTACTCCCTTAATAAAATGAATTGGTGTTTTAATTGTTGCATATGTTACATAGTCTGAACCATTCTCTGTATTTTATTTTGGGGAATTGGGATGACTGTATGAGAAGATGTGTGCATATTAGCAGGAATGTTTTGTTTTGTCATCTTATATTATTTAATAATATGCATCAAAATTCACATCTAAAGTCTAAATGTGATGCCGTATGGAAAATTCTTGGCTTAATGCTTGCCATGTCATAACACTTCCACAAGATTAATTTGTAATTATTTATAACTGAAAACCAACATTCAGTGATTAGATTTAGGAAGGAATAAGGGAATGAATAAAAGAAATGTACTGCAGCGATTGCACATGTAGGAGCATGAAAGCACTGGTGCCTATAATACAGAAAGGATAACATTCATGAGGAGATGCTTTATATGGAAGTAGATAATTAGTTCCATTTGGAACATGTAATTTGGAGAATGATGGGGAGGGACACATAATTGGAGATGTTCTGTAGGTATAATGATATTAAGAGGGAAAAATTCAATTATAACTTCATCAAATTATATCAGCTGTGTCCAAACCATATTGATTGCTTGGGTGCATAGCTCGTATGTAGTGTAATGGAGAAGAATGTGCCTAACCTCTCTTTCTTTTTTTTCTAACCTCTCCTTCAACTATAATTTATTTTTTGCTTTGGTGAAAAATATGAAGGATTACATAGCCGAATCAGTCTGTACATGAGTTCTCTCTCACATTTCTCTCAATGTTCTTGTGGCTCTCATACTGCAAATTGATAATACTGTTTCATGTGCAAGTGATTTACTGTGGTAACTAAGGATATTAAAATACATCATATACTTGAAAGCAGTTGGAAGTGATGAACCAGTATGCCTTCATTTTAGATTTAAAAGCTGTATTATATCAAGAACAAACTATGCTCATTCCCATTTATGATCAAACCTCTGTTTCTGAAGGATTAGACTATGCCCCACCTGTAACCTTAAATACAAACAGTTCTGTACTCCTGTTCCAGGAAGCGGCAACCATTTCTCTGTTTCAAAAAGTTATCATAACCACACTACCTTTGTTTCAAAAGGTTTTTTGAAATTATTTGTATGTATAAGTCCCTTTATATTACAGATACATATTTTAGAGTTCATTTGAACATACTAAAGACTCAGTGAGCAAAAGAATGAAATATGAATAAGTGTATGAATAGACAGCTGTTCTACCTCAAGTAAATTAAAGCTATAATTAAAAAAGATATGTCTCTTTATATGAGAGAATGTCTTTTAAAAGTCTCTTAAATTATATTGTAACATTTCTTAATTTAAAAAATTCTTCTCAGCTGATTGTTTTGAATGGTGTTTGGAGGAGCTATAACTGGTAGTTGTAGATCTATAAGATCACCTAAAGATATTAATGAACAAATTCAAGGAATCATGACTGTTTCAGGAGGCCATTATGACTAACTTTTTTTCCTCCAGTAACGCCAATTATTTTGACCACCAAATTCTTGATTTGGAAATTACCTACACCTAAACAAACAAGAACAAAAACAAAACAAAAAACCCCTGTCTTCTTTATGTCTAGTGTTGATCTCCTGAACTCTGCCTCTAATGTAAGACAGCCCATGTACCCAAATAAAAAACGTTTGCTTTAATTATTTGCTTGCTTGAATTAATTTGGTCATGATGATTTGGGTCAGTGGTCTTTCTCCTTGCATCTTTGTGATTAATAGAAGATAGAAAATTGTTGGAAAAAAAGATGATTCTGTGATCTTACAACTTTCAAAAACATGAACTTCTGCTAAATACCTGAGTTAAAAAAGAGCCTTGAGTACATATGCAGCTAAGATAATGCAAAAATTAGTTTCCTGGGAGTGATTGTGTTAAATACTCACATAATTCAATCATAAATTACTTTTCTAGCCCTAATTTTGGAAATTCTCTCAAGCATTGAACATTTCAGAATTACAAAACAATCCTAGTATTCATCAAGGCATCTTTCAGTTGCATCCCTCTAAACTTTAACACATACTAATCCCTCTCAACTGCAATGTAAACCCTACTCTTCACTACCCTCAACACTACTGCTAATCATTGAAACATTGCCCACCTACTTCCTACTATAAGGAAAGATGTTCATTTCCTTAAATGATAGACTTTCCAGTTTAGATCAGTAAGCACAATCCAATTTGTAAAAGCTACTTACTACTGCAAATAGGATATCCAATGTTTAATACTGTATACTATACTAGATTATGAGCTCATAAAGCGTTTTATCTGTTTCTTCATTTTTCTATCTTCCACACCTAATTCAAACACAGACATATAATAGGTGACTAACAAAAGTTTCTTAAATGAATGGTTAAACCATCAGTTTTAAAGGGCAATATAATACTAAACTTTAATAATTAACTACATTGATATAAATATGATGTGTTAAGAAAGCAAATGGAGGGTCTGGAGAGATGGCTCAAAGGTTTTAGGTAATTATTGGTCTTGCAGAGAAGTAAGGTTCACTTCCCAGCACTCATATAGCAGTTCAAACCCTGCATAAGTCTAGTTCCAAGGTCTCTGGCATCCTCTTTTGGTCTCCTTGGATAATAGGCATGAGCACAGCATACTTTAATAAATACCAGCAAATACTCATACACATAAAATACAAATAAATATTTTTAAAAATGCTAATGGAATCCTAACAAAGACATGATCCTAAATTTATTATAGTCAGACATGTAGTCAAATAAACTGTTTTCTATTTGCTGTGGGGATAATGCATGCTTTTTATTGATTATTGTATAATGCTCATTACTAAATTATATAAGCAACATGTACTTACATTGCAATATGCATATTGTAAAGATAATTTAAATTTAGAATAAATAGATAAAGAAATTGTATTATTTAAAGTTGTTTAATCCATTCCTATGCAAGAGGAGCAGGAAAATATTAACAGAACAAATATATTCTCACTTCTTAAGGAAGAGATTGAAACAACTGTGATTTAAGTATATATGTATGTGTCTGTATATTTACATATGCTAATATAGTAAAATATTTCACTCTAATTTAATAGGAAATAGACTTTACATATTATTAAATGTGTAAGTACTCAAATGCAGATAAGTAGCAACCAATTGTTATAATATGGACCAATGGTCCAACTGAGAAGTTATATATTTGCTCACATATCAATTTCTATTCCATCATAAAGATGTATTTCATATTAAAATTTGACACTAAGATACCTGCAATATCAATGCAAATAGAATTCATTAAGGGAATGGTTCCTGTAGTGGCTGTTACAAATTTGATTGTAACTATTGGTGTCAACTCAAAAGTCTATTTAGGCCCAGTCATCAGTAGAGCAGAAATGAACGCCTGGCGGTACATGACTTTAATTCCTGCACTCAATGAACAGAGGCAACCAGATCTCTGTGAGTTGAAGGCAATCCTGGTTTACCCAGAAAATTTCATGCCGGACACATTGAGGTACACTTTGAGACCCTATCTCCAACAAAACTAGACCACCCAGTTTCTTAGAAAGAAAGGAACTTCCTATTTTTTCTAGCTTATCTGATATTCCAAATATCTTATTGCTATTGCTCAAACAGAACGTTTAAAGGAAATTCACTTAGAATAAGGAATTATATTTTCTAACCTGTGAACACCAATTTATATCTATTCAATACTCAACTAAAAACTGATTTGAAACACACAAATATACAGGTTTGTGTTTGAAAACTTAAAGAAAAATGAGAACTTATCTATTAAAAGTAATGATGCTAAAAAGGTGGTAATATTCCAGTTTCAGAGGAAGATCTTAACTCATCAACATTTCCATGCTGTTTGGTTAAATAATACGGGATACACAACTAGTTTCTATATTGGAACCCAAGGCATTTTAACTACAGGGGGAAATAAGGAGGAAAAGAGAAAATATTTGTATAATGTTACAGGAATCAAAACAGTGAGCTGTGGACACATATTGAGAGCAATAGCAATATAAATGGTTTAATCTAAAGAGAAGAAACTTTGAAAACCACTTTATTTTATGTAGAATTTGAATGCTGGAATCTTCCAGTTCCAGAACTGAGGACAAAAACAACTGGTGAACTGAGAAAGGAAGTATCTTTTTAAATGCAAAACTTCAAGCAAAGTGATTTCCTGACAGTTGGAATTGGGGATTTCCAACCCTCTAATTTTTCAAGAGAATCAAGTTGACACCAGAGGAAGGGAGAGAGAGTGGGAGAGTGGAGCAAGCAACTGTGATCCTTCTGGATGCAACCTCTCAGCACTCTGAACCCATTTCCAGTATTTAAAAATGAATTTTATCCAAACAGACAAGTAAAGTTCCCGTGAAGGGCAACATACCCGCCCTACCCATCTCTTCTGTTTAACTGGAGATAATTGTGTTGAAATAAAAATGTGTTTTAAAGAAAGAAGAAATGACTGCTCATAGATATTTCCACAGTTTTATAAAAATATATACTTAAATGCATAGATGCAAAAATAAAGGGGCTCATGGAAGCACTGCAAGCTTTGAAAGAATTATGGGGATCATAATGACAGGGAAACAGTAGTATGGAATAGGGCTACCAAAAAAGGTATGCTGACGTTTCCTCCACCCCCACCCGCTTTTCTCAGAGGTTTAGAAGCCTCAAAAGGATCACAGGTGGAGCTGGGTGATTAGATGTTAGAAAACTGTGCTTTATTTATTTTTTGGTATATTGTAGTGAACTGGAATTTAAATGAACTGCAGGAAACTCAGGGCAACAGCCAAAATCAATGACTAAGGAACTGGGAGATCTTAATCTGTGAAAAACTTAAGAACAAAATATGAAGTTTAGGGCTGTGCTAATTAAAAGAAAGAGAACACTAAAAATAACTAAATGGTGCAAGCTTCAGCAGGCAGCAGAAGATGTCTGACACAAATGGATCTTTTCAGGAGGGGTGGTCTGTGTGTGTGAGTGTGTGTGTGTGTGTGTGTGTGAGAGAGAGGTGGGGGGAGAGAGACAGAGACAGAGAAAGAGAGACTGGAAAGGCAGAGAGAGAGATTGGTGAGGCAGGGGGAGAGAGAGACTTAATTACACAAAGGAGGAAGTGAAGAAAAGAGATTAAAGGACTGCTTCAGAATGGGGAACCATTTGAGAG